>JAECXB010000397.1:0-10653 GCA_018151435.1 Zaprionus africanus | reverse complement strand
CACCTTACTGTAGCGTTCGACTGGTTTTATTTTTAGGTTGGCACAACCCTCATTGACATTCTATAAAATTTTCAGCTTGATAGTGTGACATTTGTAAAAGTGACGCCGTACCACCTTGATCAAAAAGTTGCCGGAATCGGGACCACGATAACGCACCGTCGCACAATGCCATCATTATCCGTGAACATTTGGCTAAAAACGGAACGAATACCATTCAACAACCACCGAATTCTTCTGACTTGGCTCCCTGCGACTTTTTCCTATTCGGTCGACTCAAGAAACCGCTCCGTGGAACACGTTTCAGCACCTGGGATGAAATCATGGAAAAATCGAAGATGGCTTTCATGGCTATACCGCAAATTGAATATGAACCAGTCGAACGCTACAGTCAGGTGCTGACTGTAGAAGGCCATGGATTATCATGGTATACCGTGTATAATTTATTTTCCCTTATTTATAATGAAAATTTTGGTTTGTTTGAATTTAAGCATTTAAAAATATAAATTTTATCTTCTTATTATTTAATTCGAACGACACGCCAAATTCGATTGACAGGTAGAAGAAGAAGAACACATAAATAATGCAAGGACGGATAGACAAGAAGTATAAGCATTAGATCATAATGGCAAACAGGAGTCGCGGCTGCGGAAGTTGTGCAGTAGCTTAGTGGAGTGTGTGCCGGATTCGAAGACCAATGATGTTGACATTGTTCGGTCTGATTGCTGCCGCGGTCAATGCGTGATATGTTTTCCTTTCTTTCGTTCTTTTCTATTAAATAATTTAAAAGCTTAACAAACACTAATTTAATTTTTGGTACGCAACATATTTAATTAGGACACTTTTATAAACTTTGCCCTATGTTGCACAAATCTGACAGTTGCGTATGTGTGCGGAATACGGCAATTGATGCGTGTAAGAGCGGGATGCCGACACATAAATGTGCAAATGCAGACATGCATGTATCGGCATCCCGCTCTAACATTCGTGTACATTGATTGTCTTAACTATTGCATAACCAGTCGAACGCTACAGTCAGGTGCTGACTGTAGAAGGCCATGGATTATCATGGTATACCGTGTATAATTTATTTTCCCTTATTTATAATGAAAATTTTGTTTTGTTTGAATTTAAGCATTTAAAAATATAAATTTTATCTTCTTATTATTTAATTCGAACGACACGCCAAATTCGATTGACAGGTAGAAGAAGAAGAACACATAAATAATGCAAGGACGGATAGACAAGAAGTATAAGCATTAGATCATAATGGCAAACAGGAGTCGCGGCTGCGGAAGTTGTGCAGTAGCTTAGTGGAGTGTGTGCCGGATTCGAAGACCAATGATGTTGACATTGTTCGGGTTCGATTGCTGCCGCGGTCAATGCGTGATATGTTTTCCTTTCTTTCTTTCTTTTCTATTAAATAATTTAAAAGCTTAACAAACACTAATTTAATTTTTGGTACGCAACATATTTAATTAGAACACTTTTATAAACTTTGCCCTATGTTGCACAAATCTGACAGTTGCGTATGTGTGCGGAATACGGCAATTGATACGTGTAAGAGCGGGATGCCGACACATAAATGTGCAAATGCAGACATGCATGTATCGGCATCCCGCTCTAACAGTCGTGTACATTGATTGTCTTAACTATTGCATAAAAATATGAAATTTATTTTGATTGCTATTTAGTTAAATAATTTAGAATTAAGGTAGAGGTTGTAGTTTTCGGCTGTTGTTTTCCTTTTTAGTTTATATAAATAAAAAAACCAAAAAAAGTAATTAAAATAAAAAATTGCACTAGCCTCCACTAGATCTCGAACTCGCTCACGCACGAACATACGAACTCTCTAAGAAGTGCCGTCCGCCACTCTAACCACTAAGCCACAACCCCATTTATTTTCCGATCGGCAAAGTTGCATTCTGAGCTGGCAATTCTGTTACCATTCTATGCAAATAAAATGTTTTGTTTTATGCTGTGTGTCCGAAGCTAGATTCGAACTTCGGTATGATGCGTAAATTAGGTCTTAATATGCGCATAAGTATACGTTCAAATTGAGTTTAATTCGGATCATATCTCACTTATTTTTAGTCCGATTGAAATGAAATTTTCAGGAAACACCCGTGGAAAGGTATTTTTCATGTGAGATGTACAACTTTTGTTGTGGTGTGTATATTGTGTATATTAAACTGTTATTACTGATTTACAGAGGCGGGGAGAGGCGTGGCCAAATTTCAAAAAAACTTTGAGACACCTGAATATAAACGTATGTTGTCACAAAATTTGAAGACTCTAGCTCTTATAGTTTCTGAGATCCAGGTGTTCATACAGACAGACAGACGGACAGACGGACAGACAGACATGGCTCAATCGACTCGGCTGTTGATACTGATTCAGAATATATATAGTTTATGGGGTCGGAGATGCCTCCTTCTGCCTGTTACGCACATTTGCGTTCCGACAAACACAGTAGACCATGAATTTTTTAAAATCCATGGCCTAAAAACCAAAAAAAGTAATTAAAATAAAAAATTGCACTAGCCTCCGCTAGGACTCGAACTCGCTCACGCACGAACATACGAACTCTCTAAGAAGTGCCGTCCGCCACTCTAACCACTAAGCCACAACCCCATTTATTTTCCGATCGGCAAAGTTGCATTCTGAGCTGGCAATTCTGTTACCATTCTATGCAAATAAAATGTTTTGTTTTATGCTGTGTGTCCGAAGCTAGATTCGAACTTCGGTATGATGCGTAAGTTAGGTCTTAATATGCGCATAAGTAAACGTTCAAATTGAGTTTAATTCGGATCATATCTCACTTATTTTTAGTCCGATTGAAATGAAATTTTCAGGAAACACCCGTGGAAAGGTATTTTTCATGTGAGATGTACAACTTTTGTTGTGGTGTGTATATTGTGTATATTAAACTGTTATTACTGATTTACAGAGGCGGGGAGAGGCGTGGCCAAATTTCAAAAAAACTTTGAGACACCTGAATATAAACGTATGTTGTCACAAAATTTGAAGACTCTAGCTCTTATAGTTTCTGAGATCCAGGTGTTCATACAGACAGACAGACGGACAGACGGACAGACAGACATGGCTCAATCGACTCGGCTGTTGATACTGATTCAGAATATATATAGTTTATGGGGTCGGAGATGCCTCCTTCTGCCTGTTACGCACATTCCAAGACCAATGATGTTGACAGTGTTCGGGTTCGACTGCTGCCGCGATCAATATGTGTGACATGTTTTTTTTTTTTCTTTTCTATTAAATTTTTTAAAGCTTAACAAACAAAAATTTAGAAAAATTTTGGTATTCAACATATATAATAAGAACACTTTTATAAACTTTGCGAATGTTGCACAAATCTGACAGTTACGTGTGTGTGCCGAATACGGCAATTGATGCGTGTTAGAGCGGGACGCCGAAACATAAATGTCCAAATGCAGACATGCATGTATCGGCATCCCGCTCTAACATTCGTAACTTATTGATTGTCTTAATTATTGCAAAACAAAACATGAGATTTAATTTTTGAAAACTATTTGTTTTGATATTTAATTAAATAACTGAAGTTTTCCTTTAAGCTAAAAAAAAAACCAAAAAAAGTAATTAAAATAAAAGGTTGCACCCCGCCAGCCGGGCATGGGATTCGAACTCACGCACGCGGGACCGCTGTCCACCACTCTAACCACTAAGCCACCGCCTCATTTGTTGATCGACCGGCAAAGTTGCATTCTGAGCTAATTCTGTTACCATTCTATGCAAATAAAATGTTTTGTTTTATGCTGTGTGTCCGAAGCTAGATTCGAACTTCGGTATGATGCGTAAATTAGGTCTTAATATGCGCATAAGTATACGTTCAAATTGAGTTTAATTCGGATCATATCTCACTTATTTTTAGTCCGATTGAAATGAAATTTTCAGGAAACACCCGTGGAAAGGTATTTTTCATGTGAGATGTACAACTTTTTTTTGTGGTGTGTATATTGTGTATATTAAACTGTTATTACTGATTTACAGAGGCGGGGAGAGGCGTGGCCAAATTTCAAAAAAACTTTGAGACACCTGAATATAAACGTATGTTGTCACAAAATTTGAAGACTCTAGCTCTTATAGTTTCTGAGATCCAGGTGTTCATACAGACAGACAGACGGACAGACGGACAGACAGACATGGCTCAATCGACTCGGCTGTTGATACTGATTCAGAATATATATAGTTTATGGGGTCGGAGATGCCTCCTTCTGCCTGTTACGCACATTTGCGTTCCGACAAACACAGTAGACCATGAATTTTTTTAAACCATCCAGGCCTAAAAAACCAAAAAAAGTAATTAAAATAAAAAATTGCACTAGCCTCCGCTAGGATCGAACTCGCTCACGCACGAACATACGAACTCTCTAAGAAGTGCCGTCCGCCACTCTAACCACTAAGCCACAACCCCATTTATTTTCCGATCGGCAAAGTTGCATTCTGAGCTGGCAATTCTGTTACCATTCTATGCAAATAAAATGTTTTGTTTTATGCTGTGTGTCCGAAGCTAGATTCGAACTTCGGTATGATGCGTAAGTTAGGTCTTAATATGCGCATAAGTATACGTTCAAATTGAGTTTAATTCGGATCATATCTCACTTATTTTTAGTCCGATTGAAATGAAATTTTCAGGAAACACCCGTGGAAAGGTATTTTTCATGTGAGATGTACAACTTTTGTTGTGGTGTGTATATTGTGTATATTAAACTGTTATTACTGATTTACAGAGGCGGGGAGAGGCGTGGCCAAATTTCAAAAAAACTTTGAGACACCTGAATATAAACGTATGTTGTCACAAAATTTGAAGACTCTAGCTCTTATAGTTTCTGAGATCCAGGTGTTCATACAGACAGACAGACGGACAGACAGACAGACAGACAGACAGACAGACGGACAGACAGACATGGCTCAATCGACTCGGCTGTTGATACTGATTCAGAATATATATAGTTTATGAGGTCGGAGATGCCTCCTTCTGCCTGTTACGCACATTTGCGTTCCGACAAACACAGTAGACCATGAATTTTTTTAAAATCCATGGCCTAAAAATGTTTCAAGGATTGGATCAAGCGCTGGCATAAGTGCGTTGCAGTCGATGGGAGGTACTTTGAAGGGGACAATATCGATTTTGATGTATAGTCTTGTATTTTTAATTTTCTGAATAAATTCCGGGAACTTTCGATCAAGTTAGTAGGTCAGTAATTATTGAATTCTTATACTCTGTTCCCATGTCCGTTATGAAAGTCTTCATTGGACCGTACTTTAGAATAAAAGATTCATATATAGCTTTAGCGAATGTTTTTGCGCTTTTATTTCCTATTGGAATGGCAACTTGGTACTTGGTTAAATCACATATGAGAGTGACTGCGTACTTGTTACCATTTTCTGACTTAGGTAATGGACCAATTGTGTCCACGACAACTTTATCGAAAGCATGTTCTGGTGTGTCAGTTATAATCATTGGGGTCTTTGTATGCTTTGTTGTTTTTGCTCTTTGGCATTTTTGACATTTTCTTACGTACTCTTTTATGTATTTACTCATATTTAGGCCATGGATTTTAAAAAAATTCATGGTCTACTGTGTTTGTCGGAACGCAAATGTGCGTAACAGGCAGAAGGAGGCATCTCCGACCCCATAAACTATATATATTCTGAAACAGTATCAACAGCCGAGTCGATTGATCCATGTCTGTCTGTCCGTCTGTCCGTCTGTCCGTCTGTCTGTCTATATGAACACCTGGATCTCAGAAACTATAAGAGCTAGAGTCTTCAAATTTTGTGACAACATACGTTTATATTCAGGTGTCTCAAAGTTTTTTTTGAAATTTGGCCACGCCTCTCCCCGCCTCTGTAAATCAGTAATAACAGTTTAATATACACAATATACACACCACAACAAAAGTTGTACATCTCACATGAAAAATACCTTTCCACGGGTGTTTCCTGAAAATTTCATTTCAATCGGACTAAAAATAAGTGAGATATGATCCGAATTAAACTCAATTTGAACGTATACTTATGCGCATATTAAGACCTAACTTACGCATCATACCGAAGTTCGAATCGAGCTTCGGACACACAGCATAAAACAAACCATTTTATTTGCATAGAATGGTAAAAGAATTGCCAGCTCAGAATGCAACTTTGCCGATCGGAAAATAAATGGGGTTGTGGCTTAGTGGGTAGAGTAGCGGACGGCACTTCTTAGAGAGTTCGTATGTTCGTGCGTGAGCGAGTTCGAGTCCTAGCGGAGGCTAGTGCAATTTTTTATTTTAATTACTTTTTTTGGTTTTTAGGCCATGGATTTTAAAAAAATTCATGGTCTACTGTGTTTGTCGGAACGCAAATGTGCGTAACAGGCAGAAGGAGGCATCTCCGACCCCATAAACTATATATATTCTGAATCAGTATCAACAGCCGAGTCGATTGAGCCATGTCTGTCTGTCCGTCTGTCTGTCTGTATGAACACCTGGATCTCAGAAACTATAAGAGCTAGAGTCTTCAAATTTTGTGACAACATACGTTTATATTCAGGTGTCTCAAAGTTTTTTTGAAATTTGGCAACGCCTCTCCCCGCCTCTGTAAATCAGTAATAACAGTTTAATATACACAATATACACACCACAACAAAAGTTGTACATCTCACATGAAAAATACCTTTCCAAGGGTGTTTCCTGAAAATTTCATTTCAATCGGACTTAAAATAAGTGAGATATGATCCGAATTAAACTCAATTTGAACGTATACTTATGCGCATATTAAGACATAACTTACGCATCATACCGAAGTTCGAATCTAGCTTCGGACACACAGCATAAAACAAAACATTTTATTTGCATAGAATGGTAACAGAATTGCCAGCTCAGAATGCAACTTTGCCGATCGGAAAATAAATGGGGTTGTGGCTTAGTGGTTAGAGTGGCGGACGGCACTTCTTAGAGAGTTCGTATTTTCGTGCGTGAGCGAGTTCGAGTCCTAGCGGAGGCTAGTGCAATTTTTTATTTTAATTACTTTTTTTGGTTTTTTTTATTTATATAAACTAAAAGGAAAACAACAGCCGAAAACTACAACCTCTACCTTAATACTAAATTATTTAACTAAATATCAATCAAAATAAATTTCATATTTTTATGCAATAGTTAAGACAATCAATGTACACGAATGTTAGAGCGGGATGCCGATACATGCATGTCTGCATTTGCACATTTATGTGTCGGCATCCCGCTCTTACACGCATCAATTGCCGTATTCCGCACACATACGCAACTCTCAGATTTGTGCAACATAGGGCAAAGTTTATAAAAGTGTTCTAATTAAATATGTTGCGTACCAAAAATTAAATTAGTGTTTGTTAAGCTTTTAAATTATTTAATAGAAAAGAAAGAAAGAAAGGAAAACATATCACGCATTGACCGCGGCAGCAATCGAACCCGAACAATGTCAACATCATTGGTTTTCGAATCCGGCACACACTCCACTAAGCTACTGCACAACTTCCGCAGCCGCGACTCCTGTTTGCCATTATGATCTAATGCTTATACTTCTTGTCTATCCGTCCTTGCATTATTTATGTGTTCTTCTTCTTCTACCTGTCAATCGAATTTGGCGTGTCGTTCGAATTAAATAATAAGAAGATCAAATTTATATTTTTAAATGCTTAAATTCAAACAAACCAAAATTTTCATTATAAATAAGGGAAAATAAATTATACACGGTGTACCATGATAATCCATGGCCTTCTACAGTCAGCACCTGACTGTAGCGTTCGACTGGTTTTCCAGTCTTTTGACCTTGGCCAAGGTTTTCGTAATGCCTGTATGACCTCCTTGTATTGGATCATCATGTAGAGTTGACAATATAGCTTCTTTTTCTTTTTAGGCCATGGATTTTAAAAAAATTCATGGACTACTGTGTTTGTCAGAACGCAAATGTGCGTAACAGGCAGAAGGAGGCATCTCCGACCTCATAAACTATATATTTTCTGAATCAGTATCAACAGCCGAGTCGATTGAGCCATGTCTGTCTGTCCGTCTGTCTGTCTGTCTGTCTGTCTGTCTGTCTGTCCGTCTGTCTGTCTGTATGAACACCTGGATCTCAGAAACTATAAGAGCTAGAGTCTTCAAATTTTGTGACAACATCCGTGTATGTTGCAGTGTCTCAAAGTTTTTATGAAATTTGGCCACGCCCCTTCCCGCCTCTGTAAATCAGTAATAACTATTTAATATACATAATATACACCCTACAACCAAAGTTATACAACTCTTATGGCAAATACATTGCCACGGGTGTTTTTTGAAAATTTCATTTAAATCGGACTAAAAATAAGTGAGATATGATCCGAATTAAACTCAATTTGAACGTATACTTATGCGCATATTAAGACCTAATTTTTCGCATCATACCGAAGTTCGAATCGTCGGACACACAGCATTTTACAAAACTTTTTATTTGCATAAAATGGTAACAGAATTAGCTCAGAATGCAACTTTGCCGGTCGATCAACAAATGAGGTGGTGGCTTAGTGGTTAGAGTGGTGGACAGCGGTCCTGTGTGCGTGAGTTCGAATCCCATGCCCGGCTGGCGGGGTGCAACCTTTTATTTTAATTACTTTTTTTTTGGTTTTTTTTTTTAGCTTAAAGGAAAACTTCAGTTATTTAATTAAATATCAAAACAAATAGTTTTCAAAAATTAAATCTCATGTTTTTTTTTGCAATAATTAAGACAATCAATAAGTTACGAATGTTAGAGCGGGATGCCGATACATGCATGTCTGCATTTGGACATTTATGTTTCTGCGTCCCGCTCTAACACGCATCAATTGCCGTATTCGGCACACACACGTAACTGTCAGATTTGTGCAACATTCGCAAAGTTTATAAAAGTGTTCTTATTATATATGTTGAATACCAAAATTTTTCTAAATTTTTGTTTGTTAAGCTTTTAAAAAATTTAATAGAAAAGAAAAAAAAAAAAACATGTCACACATATTGATCGCGGCAGCAGTCGAACCCGAACACTGTCAACATCATTGGTCTTGGAATGCGGCACACACTCCGCTAAGGTACTCTAAAACTTCCTTTGCCGTCACTTCTGTTTGGCATTACGGAAAATGCATACACCAACTTATTGCTCTCTCGCCCTACCTAATGCTTATAATTCTTGTCTGTTCGCTTTTGTATTGTTTATGCGTTCTTCTTCTTCTGTCTGTCAATTGAATTTATGCGTGTCGTTCGAATTAAATAATAAGAATATAAAATTTATGTTTTTAAATGCTTAAATTCAAACAAACAAAAATTTTCATTATAATACGGGAAAATAAATTATACACGGTATACCATGATAATCCATGGCCTTCTACAGTCAGCACCTGACTGTAGCGTTCGACTGGTTCATTATTTATTTGGGTCACCGGGATAAGTAGCGCTACTTTTTAATTTTTTAATATTTTACTGCCCATATTTTTGAATTCATCTATTGAAACGTGTTCAAAGATTTTTTTCCACGGTGCCATTTTGAGTTGGCTGATATCGTATATACCGTCTTGCGATTCAAGCCTTTGAAAAAAATTGATCTAGATCAAGAACTCCATTAGTATAAAGATCACCAACATCATATCTTGCAATGATTTTCTTTCCATGTTTAAATCGTTCAATTGCAATGTCACTACTTTTCGTACTTCGTCATTTGTTATGACAACATATACGTTGGGTTCTGAAGCTTTTTCTTTGGTTTGCTCATGCAAATCCAATTGTTCTTTTCCTGCGCAGGATTGAAACTTTGAATTCTTTTAGTGACTTTTAATATATTTCCAGTAATATTTTGTAATTCTTTGATGGTTATTCTTGATAACGCATCAGCAACATAGTTTTCTTTACCCCTAAGATGTTCTACTGTAAAATTATATTCCTCTAATTTAAGTTTCATACGAGTCAATTTTGAGCCATGATTAGTCATTGAAAATAAAAAGGTGAGTGGTCTATGATCAGTTTTGACTGTAAAATGTTCACCATAAATATAGGGTCTGAAGTGGGTAATTGCCCAATGTATTGCTGCTAATTCCTGCTCAGTAGTACTTTTATTACTCTCGGCCTTAGTAAATGATCTAGATGCGTATGCAACTGGAAGTTGATGGTCATTGTAGTTTTGAGATAATACTGCACCACATGCCATTTTGCTAGTATCTGTTGCAATACAAAACTCTTTACTAAAATCGGGGTATTGTAAGAGAGTAGGTTCCATCAGTTTTGTTTTTAGGTGTAAAAATACTTTTTGACAGTCTTCTGTCCATTCAAAAGGAACATTCTTTTTACATAATCTAGTTATGAGCCGTGAATATTCGGCGAAGTTTTTAATGAATCTTCTATAATAGTTGCAAAATGCAACGAAACGCCTTGCGCTATCTGCACCATGAGGTACTGGGTAATTTTTGATGACATCATACTTCTTGTCATCTGGCAATATTCCTCTATCAGTGCATTTATGTCCCAAAAAGGTGACTTCACGCATAAAGAATGATCATTTCTGTGGATGTAGTTTTAGATTATATTTCCTGCATTTTTCAAAAACATCTGATAAGTTTTTAATCATATGCTTTTTCGAACAACCTATTAC
>JAECXB010000395.1:600000-847912 GCA_018151435.1 Zaprionus africanus | reverse complement strand
TATATATAAAATTCTGCTGTCACACTGTTTGTAACCGAACTCCTCCGAAAGTACTTCACCGATTTTGATGAAATTTGGAGAGTATATTCTGTAGGCTTGGCAATCAGCAAACATCTATTTTTCTTACCCCTAACCGATAAGGGTTGTCCACCCCTAACATTTTTTTATTTCGTCAAGTTATTTTGTCAAAATTTTTTTGCTAAATAATTTAGAATTAAAGGTTGGATCTCCCATTATTTTGCTTCGGGATCTGAAGCCGTCGCGACAATGCAACGGTACGCGATTAGTTATCCAAAAATTAATGAAAAACGTCATTTTAAATGGAAAGTTCCGAGGTGAAAAGATACTGATACCATGAATCCCTTTTATCCCCACAGATGTGCCATGTCAATTTAAACGAATTCAGTTTCCAATTTGACTGCCATTTGCCATGACAATTAATAAGTCTCAAAGCCATAAGTCTCTATGTTTTTTACATGGTCAATTATACGTGGAATGCTCGCGAGTGAGTAAACCCTCCAGTTTGTTTGTCCTAGCTAAAAATGGGCTAACCGAGAATATTATACACGCCCTAGCATTAAGAGAATAAGTTACAAGGAATTTAACAAATTATTGTTCGGTATGATGTTATTTTCACATTCCCTTTTCGTGCACAGCGATCCACGCTTCTTCTTGATATACCACATCCTTATACACTTGCAATAATAGTTGTTTTCATGCTACACAGAGAAAAAAATTGTTTTTGTTTATACAGCATGACAATTCACGGCTAGGTGGGACGAAGTCCACCGGGTCAGCTAGTTATTTTATATAATTTCAAATTGATTTTTTACAATTTTATATAATTTCAAATTGATTTTTACAATGAGTTGGCATCTATTTTATGCAAACAGTTATCGATATCGTGTGAAATCGTAATATCGAAACACTTGTGCGAAAGAATGCCAAAAGAAAATTATGAACAAAAATTTCGCTATTGCTGGCTGCAGCAGCCAGATTTTAAAAACTGGCTCTGCAAGGACAAATCTGACAGTACGAAAGGCTTCTGCAAATTGTTAAAGTGCAGTGTTAATTTTAAAATGGATCAAACTCGAGCAATACACAGCAAAACAAAATATGTTTTAAACCAGTGAAGCCATGCGAAGTTTGTTGCCAGGAAGCGGCGCTGGCAATGTAAGTAGCCCAACATTGTGCAATCGAGCCGGTGGACCATTTAGCCGAGGTTTGTAAAACCCATTTTGGCGCAAAATCGTTGAAGTTGCGCAGAAGAACATAAAATAGCTGAATTAGATGTTATCAATGAATAGGGTGATCAGAACACCCGGACACAAAACCGGGACGCTTGAATCGTCCAATACCCCCCACCCCCGGTCACTCGCCCATGTTATTTTTTTGGGGATTGTTTATTTTCAAATAAGGGTAAACAATCATTTCAAAAGCGCATTCTTTTATTAAAAAATGCTTGTCATTTATTACTCATTAAAATTCTACATTTACTTTTATTTTAAGCTTCGTTAAGTCAAGTATTTTAAGTTTTTAAATTTTTTTACAAACATGAAGTTTTTCAATTTTTATACTAACAGACAACGCACACAAGAACACAAGTCCAGTGTTCCCAACTGTTAACAGAATTCCCAAAATAGAATAGTTTGTGACAAGTGACAAGGACAGACATGTTTTGTTGAGCTATAGAAACGGCAGGCAAAGAAACAAGGATAAACTATTAAATCTATAAACTGAATTCTAAAAAAAAGTAAAAAAAAAATTTTGGTAAAATCCGGGACTTCTGGCAAAACTGTCGAAATCCGGGACATGTCCCGGATTTCCGGGACGCCTGGTCACCCTATCAATGAAACAATAAAGCAACTTTAAACTAAATGAAAAGGAAAAAAGTGTTCTGTCCTTTTTTTTTATATGCTGAGCCTTTTTTCTCTGTTTTTTTTTTTAAATCTGTCCTGTTTTTGTGAAAAAATATTGGGATCACTGATATGAATACGTGTATATGCATGTAGCAACGTGTGCATAGAAGTGAAGAGAAGAACAACAGATGGCGCTATGCGCTCGCGTTGTCTTTCCTTTTCTTTCCTACATGAGCATTGCAATGACGTCACAGCTTGCTGGTCTGTATACAAAATCATAGAGAAAAAGGTTTTTGTTTGATAACGTCTGTGTTTGTTGTCCGATCGGAACTTTGACGTTATATTGGTATTATAATTAGCGTAGTATGGTCATACTCAGAATTTAGTATCTTTTATATGTCGTTGACAATCGGCTTAAAAGATTAAATTATTGATTTGCGGGGGCGGTGGGCGTGGCACCCAACATTTGAAATAAACTTCTTCTGCGCCTGCTAAACAGAAACCTTCATGCCAAATTTGGTGTCTCTAGCTATTATGACAGCTGAGATCCGTGTGTTCATCTGGTCATCCGGATATCCGGACAGACATGGCCTAATCGACTCGGCTAGTGATCATGAGCAAGAATAAATATATTGTTTGTAGGGTCTCCCACGCCTCCTTCTGCCTGTTACATATATTTGCACCATTTTCAATGGTCGAAGGGTATAAAAATTGCTTTTATTATGTTTATATGAGAGAAGAATCAATAAAGTACATATCATTTAGTACGCCGTTAGGGCATTATGAATTCCCAAGGATGCCGTTTGGTCTAACAAATGCTCCGTCGGTATTGCAAAGCATCATAAATAAGGTACAAAATTGAGGACATGATTAAGAACAAGAAAGTAAAAGGTTATCTCGATGATATATTGACAGCGACAAAAGATCTGTAAGAGCATTATATCATATTGAAAAAAGTCTTTGAATGGTTAGTAATGAAAAAACTAGAATTGCAGCTCGGTAATTAAGTTTTTTTACCAAGAAGTTTTGTATTATGGGAATGTTATATCACAGGTACACATCACACGATCATAACAAAGAAACCAATAATAATTATAGCCATAAAGATACTGAATATGAAAATTTTATAGACCTAAGGAATAAAAATGTAAGATACCTTAAAAACGTTAATAAATCAAAAACATCGTTAAAAAAAAAAAATTCAAAAATAAAAAAAAATGAACAGTGTTAGTGAGGGCAACTATAAGTAACACGTACACACATATTATTCTAAGATATTTTTATTAAATGACCATTTTCATTGAGGTCAAACATAAAGATTTGGCATCGCTAATTGTAATCGTTTAGGTAAAATTGAAATAAAAAAGCATTCAGAATTGAATACTCCTAAATGTTCGAATCCCGAAATTATTTATTTGTGCAGTTGAATAGTCGCAGTTAAATATAATCGAGCAAATAGAGTATAATATATTTCTAAAAGTTCTATATATTACATGTACAGTGGTAAAAGTTTGATATTAGTCATTCATTGTTGTAGTACAACTATCCTTTAACATGTCTTTTAAGGAAGTTGGGGTAAAAATATAATTTCGTATTACAAAAAAAAGTTCTATTGATTTTGAGTATCTGAAAATAATGCAAAGACTAATCATTATACTTTACACACATATTTTGGGACATAACCTTAAAAATTCCTAATTTATATTACTCCTCTTGTGTTTTACAATCTACTACAGATTTAATATCAATTTTTAATTCAGTATCCGTGAACCGGGATGGTTTGAGGGGTAATTCCTCCAACTGGAGCACTTTCGGTAAATCTATGAGTTTTCGAATGAACGGAGTGTACAGTTTGGGATCTTTGGATTCGTTCTTGTCGGTCTTGAAAATGTAGCTCATTGGGATGCCGCAGAGCAGAGTCAGAAAAATGCCCAGCACCTTATACCAGTAAAATGATATTTCAAAAATTGAGAAGTCACGATTGCTACCAAAGGCAGTAGTGACCAGTGCTGGTGTTTCCAGAGGCCTGGCTTCAGTTTCTAGAGTCGTATGGTTATTGTACCTGTAAAGTATAATTCGTTTTAATAGAATTAAATAACATTACTGATTCCTTACATTGCTTTAGAAATCAATTCAAATTGCGGCGCCTCGCATTGGTCCAAGGAATTAGGCAGCATATCATATTTCATAATCCCCGTCTTAAAATTAATCTGACTCTTGACAACTAGACAAAACATGCAAACCACACTGAAAATAATGCTCGACACAGCCGCCTTCCGATTCGCACGCGGGATAAGCATGCCCAAGAAGAAGACACCCACCACTGCGCCCGTATTAATCCCGGTAATGGTGATCACCGACTGGATAATTGAATTGAAGTTTACCACAACAAAACCACCAACGATACAGTAGACTCCCATTACAACGATTATCAGTTTCATTGTGGAATTGGCACGTGCTTCTGTGTGCCGAACGAACGGCTTTATGTAGTCGAAGTAGACGATGCCAGCCAGGGAGTTCAGATTAGCAGACAGTGTGCTCAGCGCTGCGCTAAAGACGCACGATATGAATAGTCCTGGCATGCCCATCAAGTTCCCCATTATGTCCTGAACGAAGAAGGGCATCAGTTTATCCGGCTTGCTTACAATCTATGGAGAGTTAAGATTACAGTCAAGTTCTCTATATGAAGAGTCAATTAACTTACCCCAGCCAATACGGGATCGCATCCATAATATCGAGCGAACATAATGATACCCGTGAAACAATTGATGCCCATTATAATAAAGAATCCCACACCGGCAATTATCAGAGATCTGAAATACGTGTATGTGTGACCCGAAAATTATCAATAAGTAGGCGTAGAAGGAACACAATACCTTTTAGCATGGCCATACGAGGGAAGTGATACAATACGCTGAACACAACTCTGGTTAAGGCCAATGTGACCTGTCCACATAAAGAGACCGCCAAGAAACGCATTCCAAACAGTTATGCGAATGCGAGGATCCAGCTGAAAGCTATAACGCAAATTCATATATACATATATCGTATACTCGTATATACATGTAATTTACATATTTTTTTGGTAACTTATACAAAACTTACTTAAGTTGCAAACGGCCACCTGCACTAGCATTTTCGATCACCGTAGCCAATCCTCCCGTCTGTGCTGTGCCCAGAATACCCACTAGGACCACCGAGATTAGCATGATACCTCCTTGCACCACATCAGTCCAGACAACGGCCTTGATACCACCCAACATTGTGTAAAACACGCAAATCGAGGAGACAATTGTGTTGATCAGGTGAATATTCATTCCAGTAACTAAAAGGGAAAGACGACCTTCAGTTCGAATTTGAGTAAAAAGAGAAAAAACCAGACCTTGAGAAAACGCCAAAGAGGGAATGAACATAAAGACGGGCAACATAAGACACGAGTTCATCACAAAACTTGCCGTTATCAACTGTCGCGTTAACTTGCTAAAGCGTAGCTCCAGATACTGTAGGTAAAAGAAAGGGCCGATTAATTTATATATGAGTATCACTTAGTCTACTTACATACCTCGTAGCAATTGGATATGTTGTTTTCATAGAACACCGGCACGATTACATACAGCAAAATGGGGACAACGGCAATCATTGAGACCACCAGGAAGAAGTAGTTGAAACCAAATGAGTAGTTCTCAGCGGGAACCGACATAATAGCCAAACCAGATAGCTGGCTTCAAATCATAAAAACTTTAGTCAGTCCATAAATAAAATGACACCTCAGAATAAGATTAAGAATCGCTACATTCAATATCAATTAACGAATACACCGTTCACAATAACAAGTAAATCTTTTTTATGAGTTTAACGTATAGTATTTAAAGTTGAATATAAATATTTATCAAATTAGCTTTGATCAAAGGAAAGAGGATACGCAAAGAGTCTACTACATGTACATACTTAAAAAAAGTGGTTAGGAAAGCTACCTTCGGCATGAAGAACGTTCTATATCCTAACAGATTCTATATTTCCTCCAATCGTTCCAATACTAGTTATAAGCTGTACAATGATGCAGAATTGAATGGTATTGTGTATATTCAAGATTGTGTCACACATTGATTGATCCTGATAAGTTCTAAACTCAGAACAAGTCATAATTCAAAAACTTTTATTTTGTATAATTTTTCCTATGGCAGCTAAATCATATACGAGGGTAATCCGATAAGTACTTAACCTCACCGTCTGATAGCGCCACTATCGCAATCCCCGATCGATATTGCTCTTTTCCATTTTTCTAAAATCCGCGGACACTCCCGCTTATCACACACGGTTAAAACAAAACAACGAGTCCGATCCGGCTGAAATTTCGACAGCAGCCGTCTAAAAGAATGTACTACTTAATAATAAATTACTCTTGCGATACTGCCGCCATCAGACGGTGAGGCTAAATACTTATCGGACTACCCTCGTAGAGATCCGATTCATATTACTCAAATAGAAAAAGTCCGACGTAGTAAATTGGGTTGCATCAAATCACAAAAATCTACAAAAAGTTCGTATGTCAGGTACACTTTATATCTGTCCAACACAGTTTGATCCGACCTTTATACAGTGTGCAGCAATATCGTATGAAACAAGTGTACCAAGTTTCATCAAGATAACTTTATAACTAGTTTGCGTTGCGGACACATAGAAAGACAAAAAGGGAAGTTCGATTCCTCTGTTGACACTGACTTAGAATATATATACCTAATGGGTTCGGAGATGTGTTCTAAGGTGCTTTGCACACTCCTTGCCAAAACTATTATACCCTCTGCAAGGGCAAATACATACCTGGCCACCAGTGAGATGGCGATGGGAAGTGTCTGCATCTTCTTTCCACCTCGCAAGTATTCTTCGGTCGTGTTCTTGGCCTTGGAGAAGAAGCCAAAGTAGATGCCAATTAATGCAGATGCGCTCAACATAAGTGTGAAGACCACATAGTCTGTTGTGCCGAATCGCATATCTGATGCGCCTAAGGGTGCTGCCATCGCGGGGGACGAAGTGGTACTTGACATAGTTTCTCTTATTTTATTTTTACTTTTTACATTATTTCGTACAAAGCAATTGTCCGGTCGGATGCTGGGAGTGCACTGAGGCCCAATCTACACGATATCTTTCCGTTACACTTCTTCCAGGCTTATCTGAGGCTCTTATCTGAGGCTTTATAGTCATAGACAGATGCAGATATCTTCTGTTGGCTACCATGACACTTCAATTTACAGGTGCAGTAAAGGGAACGCGGTGGGGAGTGTGCCACGGTTATGTTTGCCTCGATAAAGAGTGTTTTAAAAATAGCCTTGATAACACGATAATACAAAGTCATTGAAATATATAGATGTAACTCTTAAGCAAATATTGAAACTGTAGAATCGTTATGTTAATATTTTAAACTCGTTTACAGGGTATTTTGATGCGTGATGCAGAAGAAGTGAGAATCCTCGGTATCTAAATGAAGCACAGTTTAAAATGCGTATAAATTTATTAGGCCTAAGATAAGCTCCCATTAAGATACGCCTTAAGGCCAACAAGGTTAATTTCGTTTTATTCTAGCTTAGTTTTATTTCGAAATTTCAAGTCATATCTTTTAGTTTGTAACATACAAAATAAAATACTTTATAAATCTAGGCTAAATTTGTTCTTTCAGTTTCTCGATCTTCAGCTCCGGAAGCTCTTCGCTTGGGGTCTGTTCGTAGTGGACGAATGTATGTATAACTGGCGATAAAAGGTTGGGATCGAACTTGGCATCCTCGCCGGGACTCAGTAGATAGCTGAGGCTACAACCAACTAACCAGGTGATCAGAAAGCCAATAACCGTATACCAATTGAAAGACAGGTCCAGAATATTGAATCCCTCGTCCAACTTAGACGCGGTTGTTTCATTCAGCAGCAGAAGCGACGGGGCTATCGTAGTTGCATTCAGACCGGGACAATTCTCCGTGCTGGTCACTAGGGTGTCGTAATGATTGCGTCCCCAGCTTCCAACTACAATGTAAGTCATGCAGGCAATGCTCATGATGACGCCACTAAGAGCAGCCTGCATGCAGAGTTCAAATAATGAAAAGGGATTGAAACAGAAATGCAGTGAGTATACTGACCCGACCATGTGCTCTGGGCACCAGCATACCCAGTAAAAAGACTCCAGTTACCGATCCGAAACTAACGCCCCCAATCGAGTAGACGATCTGCAAAATGGAACTGAACTTCTCGACGGCAATGCCGCCAAAGATACAATAGATACCGGAGAAGAAGACGAATAGCTTCATGATCAGGTTTGCCTTGTGCTCCGTGTGCTGGATGTGCGGCTTGATGTAGTCAAAGTAGACGATGCCACTCAGCGAGTTGATGCTGGCTGAAAGCGTGCTGAGAGCAGCGCTAAACACACACGAGATGAACACGCCTGGCATGCCGCTGAGATGACCCATGATGTCCTCGACGAAGTAGGGTACCATTTTGTCAAGCTTGCTGACGTGACCGACGCTGAGTGGATCGCAGTCGTGATAACGGGCATACATAACGATGCCTGTAAAGCAGTTGAACGTCATGATGAGCACGAATCCGAGACCAAACAGCACCAACGCTCTACGGGAAGTACTCATTGAGTTAAGACGAAATCTTATGATGCTCATTTCGACAATTACCTTCGGGCATGTGCCAATGACGGTAAGGAAACTATGCGTTGTACGCAGCTCTGATTGAGGCCCACATAGCCGGACCAGGTGGCAATTGCTGGGAAGAATATGTTCCAGAAAGTAACCCTCGTCTTCATATCGAAAGTGTAACTGCAAAGAATGTTGCCAAACTATTCAACAGCCTATGGCACCGTCGGGCAACTTACTTCACATCCAGTCGACCGCCTTCGTCCGCAATGCGCAGCACTTCACCTAGTCCACCAATGCGATGGGCACCCATAAGACCCACCAGCACCACCGAGATGACCATAATTGCCGCCTGCACTACGTCGGTCCAGACGACGGCTTTGATCCCACCCTGAAACGTTACTTGAGCTGAGTGCGATTCCTCGACACTATCTACTGATTGCCTGTGCTTACGATCATTGTGTAGAAGACGCAGATGCCGCAGACGACCGTGTTGATAATGTGCACATTGAACCCCGTCACTAAGGAGAACAAGTTATTATCTCTTATCAGATGTTTGAGATAGCACCTTCACTCACCCTGCGCAAAGGCCAGCGAAGGCAGAAATATGAAGATCGGCAGCATGAAGAATAGGGTCAGCACAAACAGGAAAGTCTGAAATTTACGTGTAGCGCGATTGAAGCGTAGTTCCAGATACTGCAAATCGAAGATGAGATCGGTATTCTATATATTGAATAATTCTCTTATTAGAATGTTTCACTCGCACCTCATAGCAATTGGTTATATTGTTGTTATAGAAGACGGGAATGATGACGTAGTTTAGGAGAGGTATCACTACCACCATGCAGACCACGTTGAAGTACCAATTGATACCGAAGGCGTACATTTCGGCAGGAATACTTATTATGGAGATGGCGGACAACTGACTGGCCACAAGGGAAATGGCAATAGGCAGCGTCTTCATGCGCTTCCCACCCATCAGATACTCATCTGTCGTGTCGGCACTTTTGTCGAAGAATCCGAAGTACACTCCAATGGCTGCCGATATGCTTAGCATGAAAGCGAAGACTATATAGTCCGTCGATTGGAATGTGAACTGAGTCTCAGCCAGGCTGGCGACCGTGGCATTAAGAACACCCGACATTGTGGACGACGTACTCCACACTCGTCGTCTCTAGAAAATTGAACTGATCTGCCGCGATTGTCTGCTCCCCTTTATAGGGTTTTGTGCCATGTAGAATTTAATCTAGCAAGGGTAAATTACGATGCGATATCGACGTTTCACATGTGCTGTCCATAAAAGACTATGCTATCTATATAGAGGGAGTTACTCTTTACGATCTTCGGATCTTATATCAGCTCTGGAAATTCATCTGATAAGATCTGACAGTGATGAACCTAAAATAGGCTTATCGGAATAAAGGCACCCCGTTAATTCATTCGCCTCAAAGTGTCTTCGCTTTTATTATGGATATTGCAAGTCATCAGCAAGATGGCAAAATTCTGCTATATGTTTGAGCATGTTCTGATTACTTTTATCGGACTGAGTTTCAGAAGATGCTGTAATAATATTAGGAAAAATCGAAGATATCAACCTTAAAGTCGAACCTTCGATACCCTTATACTTACTTGGCATAATTTGAGTGAATTCGTTTTTTAAAGCACCTTGGCCAATAATCTTTTTTGATCCATTTTAGTTATCACAGATTCCTCACGAAACATAATCCAATAGTCTGACATTTTGGCACGGTTATATTCGTTAAATTTTATTATTATTATCCAAGCGACAAATTACAACTTATTTTATACCTATTTGTATACCCAATATTCTAGAATGTGCACATTTCGTGCTAAAATGAAAGTCTCAAATACAGCAACCCACAAGGCACCAGAAGAATCCCAGAACTCGAGATAAGATAATCATGATTATCATCAGAAATGGTTATAAGACCTGTCGCCTAACTCGCCATGTGGACCATCTGCCGTCGAGCAACTGTTGTCGGCAACATCATCAAACTCTTGCCTTCTTCCCCCCTCGACAGCGACCTGCGCAGGTAGCGGCGATGTTGCCACATTTGGCATCAAATTGAAAATTACTAATGATGCTGCAAGTTGGTTAAGTGGCTGCATTGTTGTTGTTGTTGCTAGTTATTGTTAATGCTCAGTTAGTCCTCCCCCCCTGGCCGCTGCAATGTGGCCCGATCGGCATCTCAACTAGCGGCTGCAACTGTCGACATCGTCGCGTAATGAGTTTGGGGCTCGAGCGCCACTTGACGCTTCTCCGTTTCGGATGCTCGTCAAGTGCTCCACAAGTCAGGGCTACCAGCTCAGCAGCTGCTTGCGTCGTCTTCGAGCCAAAACATAAAAAAAGTGAAAGGATTTTCGGAGGCAGCTCAGGCAAGTTTTGAGCTCGTTACGCGACTTCAGTCTAAGCTCACGTAACATCTGTGTGAATTTCGGTTTTTCGAATATCGCAGACGCAGACGCAGACGAAGTGGGGCAAGTAAAGCTCGATTGCAGTTCCAGTTGATGTTGTAAATGCCAAGATTCTAGATCAGTTTCGACAGCTGAATAAAATAATCAAATAAAGTGTCTTTTGGAAACCCCTTTTAAGATGACCCGAATGATGTCACAGCATTCTAAAATAAAATATTAGAGAATATTAGAGTATCCCATTACCCCTTTGGACTCAATAAAACGATTGTAATTTAACGGTGACAAAATTTACTATTTTTTTTATTATTTTCATATTTTTTTTGTTGTTTCTTTGTTTGTTTCATAAAAATAAAAACACTTACGGGCTAATAATGCGTTATAACACGGTTCTGGAGTGTTGTTTGTCTTGTGTGTTTGTGTTTCTACTCCGTTTTTGTTGTTCTTGTTGTTGTTGTTGTTGTTGAGAAAAAGTATTTACAAAAAACAAAAACGAAGAATTTCGCCCCAAAATCGGGAAACTCAAGTGCCGGGCGAAATAGCAACTCGAGTTTAGAATAGAAGGATAGATTACAGAAAGTTACAGTCGCTGAGTTTCGGATCTTACGGGGAGAAAGAGGAAGTGGGGCAGGAAAGTACGAAATGTGGTGATAAAGATGGGTTCTTGGATGAGGCATAACGTAGCGACCGATCGGGGCGGGCGTTTTCTCTACAACTCAAGTCGTACTGCGTTTTCACTCGGCGTGCGTCGAACGGGGGGCGTGGTTGGTGCTCTTCCTCTTTCCACAGATGTTGTTGCTGTTGCTGATGTACCCATAAGTCCGGTGTCGATAGATGTGGATTTCAGTGATTGCTGTTGTTGTCGTTCTCCTTGATCTTCATCTGCTCCTCGTTCTTTCTGTTGGGTCCTGTTGTCGTCGGGTCTGGTCGGGCTGTGTCATATAATTGTCGTCCTTTCCGTCGTTTTTCATTTTTGGCAGCGAAAATTTTGTTTGGGCTTTGTGCATCATTTGGCTTAGAAGGGTGCGCCGTAGCTGCCGCTGGGCCTCGAGGGGGCACCATACGAGCCGGATGGGGCACTGGGGTAGCCACCACCACCGCCGCCGCCAGCCTGAGTGCTCTGCTGCGCGAACTGAGCCACCTGGATGGCCTGGCGCACGCCCTCAAGATCGATGCCAACCACACGACCGCCGCCGCCACCACCGGGAGCACCGTAGCTGCTCGAGGGAACACCATAGCTGGAGGATGGAGGACCACTGGGGTATCCACCACTACCGCCGCCACCACCGCCGCCGCCGCCTTGTTTGCTCTCTTCGTTCAACAGAATCTGGCGCACCTGCTCCAGCAGCTGTGGGTCGACATTCTGACCCTCCGATGTCTGGAAGCCACCGCTGACGGCCTGGAATCCACCGCCGCCGCCACCGAACGAGGAGCCACCGCCGAAGCCTCCGCCAAAGCCGCCGCCACCGCCGCCGCCGCCACCGCGTGGATAGTTATATCCAGATGGGGGCTCTGCCGCGGCCAGAGCAGCCAGAGCGAACACTAAGAACTGAACACAGAGATGAGTGTAAGGGTAATCCGACGGCAGGGTTAATCCGAAAGGGGGTAATCCACTCATCCCCGGGTGTACTTACCACTGAGAAGGAGTTCATAGCGATGAGTTTTGTAGTGTTGTGTGGGGGAGAGAAGTAAAATTAAATTATAAGGTGAATTTAGTTGCTTTCGAGTGGGGAGCCAGCGACTGAATGCATTCCAAATGCCACGCAGGCCCTCTTTATACTCCTCAGTTCGACGCTACGCGAAGCGACGCCGGCGTCTTCATCGCACGCTGAGACAACGCCACCCTGCGCTTCCTCCGCCCCCTCCCCCTCGCACTGTATCTTGGTCGAAGCAACATCATTATCGGCAACTTCGTCTTCTTCGTGATCGCCAGTCGTCCCCTAGTCCCCAAGTCGTTGAACGGTAACGATCATTAAACACACACACACACACACACTCACAAGCCCCGATACAGAGACTGCCTCGGCTCATACCTTCATCTTCAGCTGCGACTTGTTTTGGCATCCGACCTGCGGCCAACTCCATCTTCAACTCCAGCGCCCTCTCCAGCTCAAACTTCGGCGACTGTGATTCCCGCATCGCGTTTCCCACAATAAAGCAAAACAGCGCGCAGTCGACTCCAAAAGAGAGTGAGTGAGAGGGAGAGGAAATCGAAAAACAAAAACGAACAAAATAAAATGTCGCTAATAATTTCAGCTGCATTGGAAATTTCTTTGGCACTTTCCTCGTCTTTCGACATTTTCGCTCGGACAGCGGACATCGCCAGCGACATCTCCTCCAGACTGGGACCAGGAAGTCGATGCCCAGGAAACTAAGCGTTGGGCAACGAGTCGATGCTTGATAGTTGTCGCACCTTAATCCGAACCTCACTTTCCCCCAAGACAAGCGGTTCTGCATTCTACGGCTCTGTCTGGGCGGCCTCTCTCTGGCAATAAAAGTAAACAAATCGCACCTTGAGTGCGGCGATTACGAAATGCTCGAGGTTGGCCTGGGAAAGAGCCAGGTACTATCTTGATATGGGCTAGTGGGGCTGTGTGTGCAATTAAAGTTGGCCGATTTCCCAAGGAGTTTAACTGCAGACACATTTCAATTAACATACAACAGCAGCCACGGAGGTGCGATAATAATAATATGATACATATATTTGCACGTAATTCGAGACGTTTGATTCACTTCACGTTCGCACTCGCGATACGCTTTATGCCCCAAAATGATATAACGTGCCGTGGCGAATCTCACAATGAGTCAGGGCTTTAAATGGTAACGGTAACGTGTGTAGACATGCAGAGACATATGTACATCTGTATGTGTGTGTGGCGTGTATGTGTGTCGGAACGAGCAAGTTCTGGCCCACAATACGTATACGTAATCTGGTCAAGACTTCCCCCTTTGTGTCGACATCGGGGCTTGAGAGCGCTCTCAAGACAATCAAACAAAAACAGAAAGAGGCGAACGTACGAAACCGCAGCCCAATCAGGGTGCCCACAATTGTGGTTTATTTACCAAACTACGATATATGTATGTGTACATGGATACCCTTCATCTGTGTAGGTCTGCCCTGCCAGCTCTCATCTGACTTTCGCAAAGTGCAACTGTTGTTTTCTTCGGCTTTGGGTATCGGGTTGCAATGCGCATGCTACGAGTATTAGGGCTTATTGGAAACCTTCACGCTTCAAAGTGAAGGACTTTGTGCGGCGTCTGCGTCTGCGTGCGGCGTTGCGTGGCAGCGCCGGCAATGACAACTGCGGCACGACTCGGCGTCCGGCTCTGCAGTTTGGGGGCAACAAGATGAAAGTCAACACTTAACACTCCACACCGAAGAAGGTGCCGAGGCATGAGGAGAAGCCGCAGCAGCGGATAGTGGAGGCATTTCGGTTCAACTCGTTCGAGCTCGAGCCCGAGACTTCAATGACAATGCGCTAAATCATTTTTTGTTTCTCGTTGTCTGCTTAAATTATTTTTATCAGCTTCGCTTGTTATTATTGTTATTGTTATTGTTGTTGCTGGTGCTGCTGCTGCCACTGTCACTTTGGATTTCAATTCGGTTTATTGTGGATTGTGTATGACGCTGTCTTGAGATGCCTAGCGAAGGTCTCTCAGTGCGTTTCGTAATTGTCTTTTGACCAAGTGCGCGCTGTAATTGGAGTAGAGACCGGAGTCCCCTTCATTATGTTGTATGCTGTTTTCTCTCTCTCTCTCTCTCTCTTTGGCTCTCTCAGGGTGTCATTCTGAGCCAGAGCCCAGCTGCAGCCTGGCATTGGCTTCTTTGTGGACCGGCCTGGCCTGGCCTGTATTTTTGCAGTTTTTGTTTTGTCTGCCGCCTTCGGTGGCTCAGTTTGTTTTTAAACGCTTTTTTGCAACTTTAATAAAACGCTTTTTTGCACGCCACAGCGCACACTATTCATGTGTGTGTGAGTGTGTGTGTGCGTGTGTTTGTGTGTGGCTGTTTTATGTATCTGGCCAAATCCATCATTAACACGTCCACTAGGTCAACGTGGACGAGAGCCGCCGCAGCGCCGCATCATGACATACACTTCATGATTTGCCCGCTTTTGTCTTTTTTTTTCATGGCTTGGTGTCGGCGGCCTAAGTAGATGTTCATTATCTTGCACTGGTGTGTGTGCGTGCGTGTGTGTGCGTGCGTGCGTGTGTGTGTGCAGTGCGTAATTGTTATGACACACTAATTGGGGCAACCAACAACAACAACAACAAGACTGATTGCTAGTTTGAACAACTTGGCAGACGCGCGCAGATCGTCGATTGTCATTTGCCAAATGATCGATAAATCGATAAGGCATTAGGGCATTTGTGGCAGTATTGTGAAACGCAAAAATGCATCAACGTTAACCTCGTTCAATTTCCACCACGGGCAATGTACTTATTTTAAAAAGGCAAAAATAAAATACAAATTGAAAGCCGCAAAGCCAACGCAGACATTCATTTCTCGAAGGCAAATCAAATTTCAATTTTACCAATTTCATTATATGTAATTAGCTTATCTCCAGCTCATTTTACAAATATGACATGCAGCTTAAACCGACGATCGTTAGCAAAATCTGCAAAAAAGCAAAACCATGATTAACGGCAAAGAAAAACCAATTTTTCAACGCGACTAACGGGAGAGTAAAAACTAAGTTTTCCAGCGTATAGATGACAGTAGCGGAAAATGCAGTGAGAAATGCCGAGAATATCGCAAGCTGCGGCTATAATGGCCGCTGATGAAGATGAATGTGCCGAATCGGCGGGCCGCTGCAGCCCAGCTGAGTTTCGGCATAAGCCAAGTACAGAAACACACACACACACACACACATACAGACAAGTCGCAGTTACATAAGGCGCCAACGCAGAAGAGCCCCTTGAGCTCTGATGGCAGTAGCAACAACCTCGATGCCTCGATGCCTCGATGTCTTCTGTCGTTTCCTCAAAAAGACAAAACAAGTTTGGTTTGTCCGACACAACGGCTTGAGCCGTGCTCCTAGCTTTATGTAAGTCAAGCGTGGAGACTAACACAGCCGAGACAGCTAAGGCAGCAGCAGCAGCAGCAGCAACTGCAACAGCAACAACTACAAGCACAGCAGCAACTGCAACCGGCATGAAGGCAGATGAGTTGTCCATGTCGGCTGCAATTGCAGGCAGTGCAACCAGAAAACTAGTGGAGACGGCGGAGCGGGGCGAGGCGCGGGAATACCTAGGCTATGTAAGTGAAATTGCATATGCAATGCGAACCGAAACTAGGCAAAAAATATAAAAGAAAAGATGCTGTGAAAACCAAACGTGCATAGAAAAGCTGAAATTGTTTGGGAAATTGCCGCGACACGTTTTGCCATGTCTGCGATGCCGATGGGATGGTTGGCTGGCTGACTGGCTAGTTGGCTAGTTGGCTAGATGGCTCGCCTGGCGGTTGCTTGGCGGATGGCTTTAACAACAACTGGATTTTCCATCCGCCAATATCTTGTCCACTCTCGCCTCGGCGATCCGTTGCAGGTTCTGCGCGCACAAACTTTAGCCTTTGGGTGCTAACATTTGATCGGCTTATGCAAAATTAGCAGCTGCCGCGGTATCTTCGCACTTGCGCAATCGACTCTGTCGTCTCCGTTGTCTCATGTGGCCGCCAGCGGAGATTCTCAAAGCGACAGTCCAAAAGTAAAAGTCCCAAGCCGTACATTAGCATACATATATATAAGTATGTACATAGGTATTAATGGGTTACCCATCAGGTGAATCACAAGTCGGTAATCGAATGCCGACATCGACTCCCTGCTGGGCACAGCGTTGATCGTTTTGTTTTCGCGTGATTTGGCGTGATTTTACAATGCGTTAATTATGCCCTGACTTGGACAGGCGCCAGCATGCAGACCTTCAGCGAGGGATGCGCCTCAGGTTATTTTTGTGTTAATTACAAATCAGAATTCGGTACACATGATTGTATCACGTAAGTACAGTTCATTTGATCGCATGGGGGAAAATAAACACCGAGGCGTAAATTGTACAGTTCATAAGACTAGGAGAAAATAATTGAAGAAATCTTGAAGTAAATTGCCCAATTTGGATTCAATAAACTCTATTTTTGGATAAATTAACTTTCACGCTTAATTTGGTGTCTCCAACTTTTATAATAGCTGAGATCTGTGTGTTCTTCTGGTCTGACAAACGGAAAGACTGACAGATGGGCTTAACTCAAGCGATTCGATATAAAAAAACACATAATATCCTTTTGACTTTTACAAATATTGGCACAAAGTTCGTTTGCCCTTTTTTGACAAATTTCAATGTTTACATTTTGGTGTGTTTGTCACATTTTGGTAGGAAGTGATATTTGAATTAGAGACCTGTATGAATGCATTTAAAAGTGCAAATGAACTGTACTGTATTTTTTGTATTTTTTGAGTGCATACAAATAACTGGCATCGGCAAAATTAGATGTTTGAAACCTTATAGTATGTAATCTTCATTCATAAGTTAGGCACAATACTGTGTTGTGCGTGTGAGAAAACTATGATTATTGACTCCGCTTTGCAGCTAAAATGGAGCTTATTTAAAAGAAAGAGCGTAAATAAAACTATAAAATCTATTCCAAATTTGTATGACCTATAGTTTCTGAGAACTAGTAGTAGGTCAGACAGATATGGTTCTATCGACTCGGCTGTTGATGCTCAGGGACGTCGCAACCGGAAGTTTCATCGGGGGGCAAATCTAAACCATAAATTTAGAGTTTCTAAAAAATAAAAGGATTTTCATACGCGCCTACGTAATTTAAATGTGAACTTTTGAATAAACAATTATCTCCTTGAATGGGACAATAATTAAAAAAGTGCATAATCACTTATAGACATACTTTTATTTACGAAAAATTTTATTAACAAAACTGACTTTTTATTATAATATTGATAACATTGCCCCCCGTTGAAATTTTTTTAGGTTCAGCTGCCCCCATGAAAACCCCCGGTTGCGACGTCCCTGGGTGCTGATGTTTATGGAGAATATTTATAATTTTGTCCCTCTTTTAACGCGCTTCCTCTTCTTTTTCTTGTTTTTGTGCTGGTAACACAGTTTGCCAATTACAATTACTCTAAAACTGTAGACTTCGGATACTTACAAAATGGCTTGCATACTTTTGCGCGCAATGGATTTACGTTTACAGTGAAATGTTAAATATTTAAAAAATTTTAAATTTTCCCTCCGACGGTCGTCTGGTGCCGTGGGGGAGGGAGGTGCACGGTTTTACAACACAACACAAAACAAAATAGGTTACGCATACTTTAGTAAGTTAGGACACAAGGGTGTAAATTCGAATTTCAGCCAACAGATCTCTTAAAAGCCACTAATTAGATCCTGGGCGAACCATACACTTACCTAACTTGGCATCCAAGTGTGGGGTACTGCCTCCCAGACTCAGCTAAATAGGCTTAGAGTTATACGAAATCGAAAGCGGTCACGACATCGACTATCTGCCCTGGTTTCGTTAGCAATTTCGAGTTAAAAAAGGACTAAAAAGTTGTCCCTTATTCAGACCCAAAAACTTGGCGAATGATCTCTCGACCCCATTTCCTGACGCTAAAAGAAAATAAGCGCCATGAACTCCTTACTCGCAACACAGCATAATCACTTTAGTTTATCTGTTATTTATTCTGTTAAAATAAAATTATCAATCAGCAGATAGATGGAGTCGTCTGGTGTCGTGGGGGAGGGAGGCGAAGGGAGGTGCACGGTTTTACAACACAACACAAAACAATATAGATAACGCTTACTTTAGTAAGTTAGGACACAAAGGGGTAAATGGATTTCCCTGTACTAAGAGATCTCTTAAAAACCATAAATTAGATCCAACCAACACTTACCTACGCCATCCAAGTGTGGGGTTTTTTTAAATTTTTTTTTTTAAAATGAAAAATTAAACTGCCTCAAGACCCTGTAGCGTTCAATAGGCTTAGAGTTATACAATTGCGCCATTTATACTTACAATTGTATGTGCTGCTTAAAGAAGATAACATGAACACTTTCGTATGTTTTTAAGTTTGCTGCAATTTCGGATTGAAAACGGAAAAAAACTGAAGTTATTCCAAATGAAAAACTTGCATGTCTTTCGCTCACAGGAGCTTGTTTCCCAAGTCACGATCACATTTGTGTCCTGGATGAAGACGATTCACGCAAACTGCATTACCGACACTTGCATGCGATAAGTCGACAATCCAAGTGGAAACAATCGATATTTGCACCAACTTCTTTAAAATCATCGGCTATGGAATCGTAAACGAACAACATTAACATTATATTTCGGACTTTTCTCCTTGATTATCGATAGTGCAAAAACTATCGACGACCCCTATCGATAAGATCGATATGATTATCAATTATTAATTGCGCTATTAATTAGGAGCCTATTTATAAACCAAGACAGCCATTTACTTTTCGTTCGCGATTTTCTTGAGTAATTTTAGAAAACAAAAACGTGACATTATTAAAAATAAAACATCTCTCAAGATAAATTCTTCTTGCATACAGTCTTGGGCACACTTTTTGGCGAACAGCTGATTTCGCATTAACCTGTGAATGGTCAGACGCCATTACGTTACGTGCTGACGAGTAGTGTACGTGTACAATGAAAACAGGAGAAAGAAAAACGAAAATATATATAAGATACTGAGAGGGGATAGTCAAAATTAATTGTGTCGATGTCGGTTCAAACACAAAATAATATAAGTACCAAAAATTACTAAAATATTTATGGTGTCTGACGTCAATCGCAAAAGGCTATAGAAAAACTCAAAATTAACATCTTTCTTGAGTCGATCAGCCAATTGGCTGGCATTGCAACAAACTGCGACAATATGCAGCTTCTAATTTCAAGTGTTTGCATGGCGCTGACCAGCGCCGTTATTGGCAACGCCTACTACCAGAAGCAGCAGTTCTATCCAGCCGTCGTCTACATCACCAAATCCAATGCATCCATGGCAGTAAGAATTAAATAAACCAGAATCCAACTAAAGTCCCTTACGTTTAAAATAATTTTAACATTTCAGGTAATCTACATACAATTCTTTGTTATAGTGTTTATGTTTGGTAAGCTGCTGCGCAAGGTATGTCTTATTTTATAACATATACTTTCCATTTCTTACTGACTATTATTATTTGCAGATATTCTTGGGTACACTACGCGCAGCCGAGTTCGAACATCTGCTCGAGCGATTTTGGTACGCACTGACGGAAACGTGCTTGGCCTTCACTGTGTTTCGAGACGACTTTAATCCACGATTCGTTGCCCTCTTTACGGTGCTTCTATTTCTCAAATCATTCCATTGGTTGGCTGAGGAACGCGTCGATTTTGTAAGCAGTAATTGGGATAGTAATGGAATAAAACTAATTACTCACATATTTGCAGATGGAGCGATCTCCTGTACTGGGCTGGTTATTCCACATCCGTGTTGGCAGCTTACTGACCATGCTTGGAGTCTTAGACTATGTGCTCCTTATGCACGCCTACAACTCGACTCTTGTGCGTGGTCCCACAGTGCAGCTTGTGTTTGGATTCGAGTATGCCATCCTGCTGACGGTAATCGCCAGCACGGCCATAAAGTATGTTCTCCATGCTGCTGAAATGCGCACCGATACACCCTGGGAGAATAAGGCGGTATTTTTGCTCTACACTGAGCTTGCAATTGGTTTCATTAAGCTGGTCCTCTATCTGCTGTTTGTGGTCATCATGGCAAAGATTTACGCGCTGCCCATGTTCGTTTTTCGACCCATGTTCTTCACCATACGTAATTTCCGTAAGGCCCTAAACGATGTAATTATGTCGCGACGCGCCATTCGTAACATGAATACCTTATATCCCGATGCAACTCCCGAGGAGCTGCGCCAGTCCGACAACATTTGCATCATTTGCCGCGAGGATATGGTTAATCACTCGAAGAAACTACCTTGCGGACATATTTTCCATACGACTTGCTTGCGTTCCTGGTTCCAGCGGCAGCAGACCTGCCCCACATGTCGCCTGAATATACTGCGCACCCCCACAGTTAATTCGACAGCAATGCCGAGACCCGCCGATGAGGCCGCCAATGCAGCTGGAGCAGCTGCAGCTCAGGCGCCAGCTGCCGCCAATGGAGCGGCTAATGTTGTTCAGGGCGCAACAGCTGGCGCAGCCGCTGCACCAGGACTAGCCCATGCGAGCACAGCGGGAAGAGGGGCAGCTCCACCGAATTTCGCAGAATTTTTCGGTGATGCAAGTAAGTTAGGGGCAGGTCTCTTTAAGATTAAAAACTTAGTTATTAATTATTATTATTGTTTCAATTCTTTTTTAGGCGGCATTCCCAACCTTGCAGCAATGCCTCCGCCGCCCCCGATGATATCGCCGTTCATGATGCAGCCACCATTTGCTTACTTTACGCCGCCAATTGGCCCTCCACCCCCCATGCCTCTAGATCTTACCAAGTTCAGCGACGAGGAACTGCTTGCAATGGAGGGAACCCAGCGCAAGCACATTGAGGAGCGCTTGAAGGTAAAAAAATAAAAAAAATTTTAAGTCTCCAGAGATTCAGGGTTTATAATGTAACCATTTACAGATGCTGCGCAATACTATGCTAATGCTGGACTCCGCCAGTATTCTGATGCAGCAGTATCAAGGAATAATGGCGCGTCTTCCTCAGCCTACAGCGGCTGCACAGTGCACACAAGCATCGGGAACATCTGCCACATCAGTTGTTGCTGACGTTCCCAATATTGTGACATCAGCAACTGTGAGTAGTCAGCCAGCTGTCTACGACAATCCCAGTACATCAAGAGAAGCCGCAGCGGCTGCTGTTGCAACAGCCGCAGAAGCCAAGCCGAATCCGCAGGAAACACAGCAAAAGGAAGTTGCAAAGACTTCTCCACTTGCAAACGATTCAGAAAAAGTTACTATCGAAGATCTGGGGGCTGAGGAGGAGGATGTTAAGTCTGCGCATACAGCGTCCATGCAGCTAGAATTCGAGGATAACTCTGAATTAAGTGAGTTACGAAAGCGACGTTTGAAATTCCTTGAGGAGCACAATAAATCATCAACTGGCGGTGACACAACGGATTAAAAACCAAGGAACTGATTTCAATCAGCAGCAGCAGCAACACCAGACTTTACACCCACCATCACCTCGCCCTCACACGCACATTCGTGCTTTCATAATTCGATGTGTATTCTATGAATGGATATTGAAAATTGTTTCTTTACCTTTATCTTTTATAAAAACATTTGACTTTGTTATGTAGGCTTGGTTTGCATTATGGGAAAAGCCGATGTCCATTTGAAATGTGTAGATTTGTCCAAGGCTCACGGCTGGCAAACATTATTCGCAGTGTGAAGGATCGGATATTGTACGGGCTGCGAATTCAATATAGATATATATATATATATGATGAATCCATTTACATGCATATATATATTATGTATAAATAATTTAGAGAAGGGAAACTGATGATGATTTGTATTTAATAATATTATGTGTATAATTAATGTGAGTTATATATATTATGATTAAAACGAAAAGACGAAGTGAATAATGAAATATAAGTATACATAGTATAAACTAATCAGAAATAATTTAAGCACGTAAACTACACATAGATAACAACTGTGGAACGCCGCGCTCCTCGTGCGTGGAATATCTCCATTTGAACGTTGCCGGATCAAATGCGCGACTCAAGTTCGCGGAACTCGCCAGGATCTGTAAAGCGCACAGTCAAAATGTAGAACAGTGAAGGGAACGGAACCAGACACAATAACGCATAGTGGTAATTTAGGGAGGATATGCCAAATGCGAGTAGAAGCCAGTGAACAGCTGCAAAGAATTAATTTGATTAAGATAGGGTATATCAGAGATTGGAAAACCAACTTACAAATGATGACGACGTTCTTCATTTCCCACACAGACGAAAGTAGCAAAGCCTTTTGGGTTTGATCGAGCTTAAGGGCATAATGAATTGCAGTGGCAACCATCGACATGGCTATGCTCAGATAGGGAAACGAATAATCTGAAAAAGACAGTTTTTTATCGAAGCTTCAGACAGTCGTATAACTTACAAATTAATCCACAGCAGGTACCGTGTATTAATGTGAGCAGGGGCAAGAAGTAAAGGGCAGAGTAAATGGGGGCCTTGCCTCGCACATCTAACATAGAACTGATCAATGGCCGTATGAGAAACATGTTGATCAAACACAAGAAGTAATACACCAAAACTATCGTTTGCCTAAAAGGGAAAAAAAAGACTTGAACATGGATTTTGTTTAATGGCGTTTATAGTATAGTTTACTTACAACGGATAGACGGCTTCCTGTGTGCAATGATACGTGGACTCGTAATTGGGATTGGGATTGTAAAACAATGTGTACCAGTCCGTGAGCTTGCGCACTTGGCACGCATATAGACGGAGCTCCCACATGGGCTCCATAAAAAGAGTGGCCAATATGGCCGCTAAAGCCACCTCAACAAACGCGCTGGCTGTGAGAATTAGTTGCTTTCGAGAAAACTTCCGATCTTTGGCATCCATATCGATGAAGAAACAGTGCATCATCAGTGGCAACATTGTCATAAAGCCCAGATAAAGCCAGGAATAGGTACTCAGTTCATCCCGACATGGCATACATGCATAACTTGCGTTTACCTGCGGCCAAATAATTCAACTATGTATGAATGTAACCAAAACAAATTATAAACAAACGAACCCGTGATCCTCGAGGACAAACTCCACAGCTACTCCAAGTGCCATTGTCTAGCAGCGAACGACCACAGTAAATGCCAGGACAGCGATCCAAATAGTTATACATATTTATGCCACAGCGGTATTCATTATTGTTATTGAGTAAAGATAATTTTGGTGCATAAAAGAACTAACTGATATCGACTGCAACAACAACAATGTGTGGAGGTCGGCCGATAAAAACTAGGGTTGCAACTGGCAAGTGGTTCTTTTTTGCATCGATATGTTCCTAGACTGAGTTAATTGTCAATCGGCCGGCTACCACAATCTATAGGCCGTATACACAAGTAAATTCCTTAATTATATTCAATGTTAGAACTTAACAAAGAAATATGCAGTAAAAATACGTATTTAAATAGATAGGGCAATACGTCAGAACTATAAGAACAAACGGCACAGTTGCCAATTTTGACCATCACCAACGGAGACGCCATTTTGGCTATCGGCCGGCTGATTTGTAAAGCTTAGGAGAGCCAGCCAGCAAAAATTGCAAAAAAAAGATACATAATTAGTTTTTAATAATTTGTGCTACAACTATGAAACTATAGCAGCCAAGCCTAGACAGTGTGTGTGTGCATACATCGTGGCAAATACGTGAAACAGTGTAAATTAATGCGTATATTAACAAAAACGCACAGTGTTTTAGGGCGGATGCACAAAATGGTGAGTTGTGCAAAAGCAAAACGATTGCTGACTACATTTGTGTGTGTAGATGTGTATGTTAGTTCGCGTACGTGTGTATATTGGATAGGAAAAATGTAGCAAAAAAATGTATAAAACATCGTCGTGCTATTCAAAGTGGGAAATATTTCATTAAATCAAATCTTGATCTAGATTTTCAGTTCTTGTTCCTAAATCCGTTATTATATATGTCAATTCCAGCTCGATTCTAAGTTCGTATGTACGTCGTTGCACTTGTGCGGGTCCATGCCCTCCCCCTACCCCTAGTCGTCACTGCAAAGCTTGTGCATTTGTATGTAAATAAATGTACGTTCATACATACATATGTATGTAAGTTCATGCGAACATATGTATGCAGTGTTGACAACGAATAATTGCTCAAATGATAAGTTTATACGTCAGATGTCACGATTGGTGAAATTAAAAGTTCCGACCTCCTTTGACGGACGGGTGCGAGAAAGTAAAACGGAGATTAGAAAGAAACAGACGGCTGACGCCCGCAGGACTCGAGTTAATTGTCGATAAAAGTGAATATATATTTCGCGAATAGTTAGTGGTTGCTGTTTGCAGTTTTCCCATCTCTCGGCGGACATGCTTGTGCCGGGTTGGGGTTGGGAAAGCTGATCCACAGATCCAGAACGCAGTGTCGGCAGTGATGTAATTTGGCAAAAAGAAAAATCTTCTTTGTTTGCCTAAAACAATAACAAATTAATAAATATAAGCATGAAAAGAACAACGTAAAACGACTACGGCAACAACAACAACAATATATAAAATTCACACTCTTGGGAGTGTGTGCGAGAGAGTTTATAATGTGCGCTCGTTTGTATGCGAGTGTTCACATTCATTTGGCCACTGTCACTCGGCTCGGCACTGTGGCTCCTCCTCCGCGCCGCTTCGACCCTCGTCCGTCGTCTATTAAATAATATTGATTTTTCATATTCAAACCCCACTCTCGGCACTCTCTGCCACAATTTGCTCGCTCGCTCTTTTCGTTCGTTTGTGCGTGCGCCTGACTCTGACACAGTGTGTGTGTGTGTGTGTGTTGTGTACTAACAGTGACTAGTATGTATATGTGTATGTGTGTGTTTGGGTGCGAGTGTGTTTTTTCGGCCTCCTTTGTGCGCTCGTATTCATTTGCTCATTGCTCATTCTTCTTTTTCTTGTTTCGTTGCAGTTTATAGATTTTTGCAATTGTGCCCGTTGAGAAGAAATATGTAAACTAAACGCAGCGCGCCGCAAACAGCAGCAGTGCATGCACAAAACAACAACAATACAACAGCAAAAGTAACACCAACAATTCTTATTGGCATCGCAATAAGAAAAAAGTCTAACAAGGAGCCAACAAGAAGCTCGAAAAGGTTTTCGAACGTCGTCGACGACGGCGACGTAGACGACGACGCCGACCAACAGTGCCTATGTACATTGGTTACAACAAACATTATTCATTCATTTGATAACTTACATCAAGCGAGAAGCAACAACAATAACAACCAAGCAAGAACGACAGGTGGAAACAGAAGTATACGCTCTGTCTTTCTGGAACCAGGACTGCCATAGCCATAGTCAATAGTCAAAGCCAAAGCCGCCCAGCGTAGACTTCTGTAGAATTACGATAAACACATAATATATTACGCAGACACAGACTCACACATCTGATAAACCTACACCCCTATATACACGCAACAACAAACGAAGACGGCGGTACGCATTCGGGGAGCTCGTGCAGCCAAAAGGCGCCACAATGACGTTCGATACTCGCCGACAAGGCACAGGAACTGGCCAAGCCACGACCAACAGCACCGGCAGCAGCACCACTGGAATTCCGAGCACAGCTCAGAGCGCTGGCAGTGGCACGGGTACGGGTACAGGCAATGTGACTGGCACTGTCACAGGCACAGGCACGGGTTCGGGCACCACAGCGGTAACAACATCGAACTTGCCTAGCAGTGGAGGTGATTCCAATAACAGCAACACGAACAGCCAAGAGCACTTGCAGGCTGTTCAAATTACGGATGCACCTCCAGCAGCTGAGATCTCCGTGACCGTTGTGTAAGTATAGAAAATTTTATTGAACTATTTCGTTTGACATTTATATCAAATGGTGCTTCAATTATTAAGAAAAAAGTTACGTTGTAGTTCATAAATTGTATCCACATGAAAATAGAAGAGAACATAGTTGGCTTACCAACTTGGTATGTTAAGTTTAAATTGAAATTAATTGAAGGACACCAACTTAATCTTTGTTAGAACTTGTTGACGGGTGGAAACTTTTCTCCCATAAAATCATTGCAATATTCAAATCACGAGTTTCCAGTCAAGATAGATGTGCTACTCGTTTTTAAGGTACGAGGCTATATTGGCAAATCCAAATAAGAAACACGAAAAGCAGCGATAATGACAACACAAAGAACAATTATCGCTTATCTACTTAGAGGCAAACGTGAATCATTCATGCCTTGATAAGCAAAACACTCGTAAACAGACGCTGAAAATAGTAACGAGCCCTAAAATTTTCTAATTTTTGTAGGTCACCTGACAAGCTGATCGCATCCTTTCCAACTGCTAAGTTGCGATCCCTTACACAGAAGATATCTAATCCACGATGGGTGGTGCCGGTTTTACCCGAACAGGAGCTGGAGGTGCTGCTGAATGCTGCTATCGAATTGGCCCAGGCTGGTAAGTTATCCTTTGGAATCAGTGTATAAAGCTTTATTCTTTATAATCCTTGTTCCCAGGTCTCGATCATGACTGTGAACCTTGTGTGGAGTTTTATCGGAATGGCTTAACAACATCATTTGCAAAAATTCTTACCGATGAAGCAGTCAATTCATGGAAGTACAATATACATCACTGCATTCTGGTATCCTGTGGAAAGCTGTTGAATTTAATTGCAATACACATGCAACGCGATAATCCTTATCTTCTTGATCTGCTGGCCATTGTGTTCGATCCAGACAATAAATTCAACACTTTCAACGTGGCTCGTCAACCAGAATGCTTTGCGCCCCCCGAGTGCATTTGGGGAGTACTGGACAGTAACAAGATGTTTGCGAAGTCACCGCCAGAGCCAAAGAATCCTCGTGGTTGGCTTGTCGATCTCATTAATCGCTTTGGCCAGCTGGGCGGATTCGACAATCTGCTCGAGCGTTTTAATAGCGGCCTAGAATTGTTAAAGCGGAACCAAAACAATAGCAAGGCATCTATCGGCGGATCAACATCAGTGGGAGTCAAGAGTATTGGATCCAGTGAGAGTGGAGTAGATGGTTCTGGACAGGACAATCGGCTGACATTGGCGTTAATTCACAGTCTGCTGCGACCTTTTGGCCAGTGCTATGAGCTTTTAACACCTGCCACCATTTCCAAATACTTCATGCCCACATGGAATGTTGTGTTGGACCTGCTCGATAGTTTTACCGATGAAGAATTGAAACGTGAAGTGAAGCCCGAGGGCCGCAATGACTATATTAATGGCATTGTGAAATCAGCGCGTTTACTGGCCAGTCGGCTGAGCGGCCAGGAAGAACTGATACGCGATCTTGAAATGTTTCGCCTTAAAATGATATTACGCCTTCTGCAGGTGTCTAGCTTTAATGGAAAAATGAACGCCCTTAACGAGATAAACAAGGTGCTATCGTCAGTAGCATACTATTCACATCGCTCTCAACCTCTGCCCCACTGTATGCCTGACGATGAAATGGATTGGCTGACAGCGGAGCGCATGGCTCAGTGGATCAAGTCGTCAGATGTGCTTGGTATCGTGCTCAAAGACTCGCTACATCAGCCACAATATGTGGAGAAGCTGGAGAAGATCATTCGCTTCTTAATTAAGGAACAAGCTCTTACTCTGGATGATCTGGACGCCGTCTGGCGCGCTCAGGCAGGCAAACATGAAGCTATTGTTAAAAACATGCACGATCTGTTGGCCAAGCTTGCATGGGACTTCACACCTGAACAGCTCGATCATCTATTCGAGGCGTTTCAGGTAAGTTAAACTCATCATAGGTTAAAATAAGTATATATAACTAGTACCTTTAGATATTAAAGAGTTCGATAATTCTCTTATCAATTTCTTTTGATTTATTACAGGCCAGCATGACGACCGCCAATAAGCGTCAACGCGAGCGCCTCCTTGAGCTAATCCGACGTCTGGCTGAGGATGATAAAAATGGGGTGATGGCACAAAAGGTGCTAAAACTTTTCTGGACACTGGCCCATAGTCAAGAGGTGCCACCGGAAGTGCTTGATCAGGCGCTTGGGGCGCACGTAAAAATTCTCGATTACAGCTGCTCCCAGGAGCGTGATGCTCAAAAGACCATCTGGCTGGATAAGTGCGTAGGCGAGCTGAAATCCGGCGACTCGTGGGTGTTGCCCGCGTTGCGACTTATCCGCGATATCTGTTGTCTATACGATACGACACCCAACCACGCCCCGCGTACACAAACTAGCATTAATCGGCAGCAGGTTATTGAACGTCTACAGAACGACTACTCCCTGGTCATCCTGGTCACAAACAGTCTGACTGCCTACATGGATAAGGTGCGCTCTTTAGTGAATGAAACGCCAAGTCTAGATGCGGCAACCATTTTGATTGATGGTCGATTTCCGCACCATGCTCAGATCGCCGAGCGTTTAGAGTTTTTGAAATTCTTGCTAAAAGATGGTCAGCTTTGGCTGTGCGCCGATCAGGTACGTGTCTCATATGATTTAGTGTTAATTAGGTATTACAGTAACCTTTTCATTCCCATCCCCAGGCCAAGCAAATCTGGCATTGTCTGGCTGTGAACGCCGTTTTTGCGGCAGACCGTGAGGAATGTTTCCGCTGGTTCGGTAAACTGATGGGCGAAGAGCCCGATCTCGATCCTGGTATTAATAAGGACTTCTTTGAGAACAATATTCTCCAACTGGATCCACATCTGTTGACTGAAAGCGGCATAAAATGCTTCGAGCGATTCTTTAAGGCTGTTAATTCAAAGGAAGATAAACTGAAGGCTATACACCGCGGTTATATACTCGATAATGAGGATCTTATTGGCAAGGACTATTTGTGGCGTGTGATTACTACCGGAGGCGAAGAAATTGCCAATAAGGCTATCGATCTTCTGAAGGAAGTATCAACAGCCCTCGGTCCGAGACTACAGGAGCACATAACTGAGTTCCATGAGATGTTCATTGGGGAGTGTTGTTCCCGTTTGCGAACTCATTACAGCAACATTTTGATACTGGGAAAAACAATGTTGGAAGATGCCGACAACCAGGACACAACTAACGATGAATCCAAGGATACAAAGATGCGTTTTATCGAGGCAGAAAAAATGTGCCGCATTCTAAAGGTGCTTCAAGAGTACATCAAGGAATGTGACCGCTCCTTTAGCGGCGATCGCGTCCATCTACCACTCAGCCGAGTCACACGCGGAAAGAATACTAGTCTCTACATACGTTTCCAAACAACCGGAAGGCCAATTGACGACATTGAAATTGTCACGCATAGCAATGAAACAATGGCAGCCTTCAAGCGCAACTTGCTAAAGCGCATAAAGGGAAACTCCACGTCGAACAGCAATATAAAAGTCGACTTGTTTTATACCAATGGAGAGCTCATCGAGGTCTACGATGAGATCAATCCTCTTTACCAGTTCACAATACGCGATAAAATGATATTGACCGCGAAATTAACACCAGTCGGCATTGGACTAGCAAGCAGTCCTGATTCCTCGAGTGACTCGAGTACAGGTTCACCACCCAGACCCTGTCCTGATATGCAACGCGTTGAGTCAGAAAGCACGCTGCCAGGTGTAATCATCTCTCAAAACTATCAGTACACGGAGTTCTTTTTGAAGCTTCATCAATTGGGGAGCGACTTGGAGCACGGACGCTTGCGCGACAGTGCCAAAGTGCTGCTCCATCTGCTGCCATGCGATCGTCACACAATGCGAATGTTGCAACTTATGTGTCGCGTTCCCAAGTCGCCCGCTGGCGATGGCCCGAAGGACGAGGATGCACTGACTGGAAGTGGACAAAACGCTAGTGACTCGGTAAGTCTATATATATAAATATATATTAATTAAGGAAAAATCATTATAAAAAAATTATTTGATTTAGCTCAACTCGGAAGATTGCACACCTGAGCAAATGTTCCTACATCCTTCACCGGCTCAGGTCCTGTATAATCTGAGCGTTTTGCATGGTCTGCTAATACCCGCTTTGGATCCTCTGGGAGAGTCTGCTCTACAGGTACAATCGGCTTGGATGCATTCGGGTTGCGCGCATTTCGTGCTCGAGTTGTTGACTAAGAACAACTTTTTACCCAGCGCTGATATGCATACGAAACGCGCATCCTTCCAGTGCGTGTTGCGCCTGGCCAAACTGTTTCTATATATAGTTGGCAGCGTGCTCTCACGCGTGGGCGACGAACCAATGATATGTGACTACGACCATGGGGCTCGTTCCCAAGTTGATATTCTCAAGCAGAATTTTTCGACAATGCCTAATAACGCTCAGGGCACGCTACGTGCAATTTCGGCCAAGCTTGCCGAGATTTTGGCTACCGAAATGCTTTCAGCTAGTCAAGAGGGCGAACGTTGTCGTGCTCTCTTTAGCTCTACCCTGCAGTGGTCCTGCCCAGATATAAGCACTATCAAGGCGGTAGTTCACCTAGCCTGGGCCTCCTCTTGCGGTAATCTACAAGCGTTGGGCGGAACCAACGATTTTGAGGACGATGCCATTATACCCGATGGCCAAGACTTCAGCATGTGCAAGGAGGCTCTCGAGGTGTTAACGATCTCGTTTATACTTAATCCCAGCGCAAACGAGGCGCTGAGCAATGATCCAAACTGGCCGAAATTCATTACCTCAATTGTACTGAAGAATCCATTGCGCCACGTCCGGCAAGTCGCATCCGAGCAGTTGTTTCTCGCCTCCACTTATTGCGCTGGTGATCGGCGTCCTTTCGTATATATGGTGAACCTGCTAGTGAGTGCCCTAAAGTCTCTGGTGCCTCAATATGAAGCCACATGTGCAGAGTTTTTCTCGGTGCTCTGTCGTACGCTCTCCTATGGCTGCATCTACAACTGGCCACTGCAGATTGGAGAGGGCCTTCTTGGAGACGAGATAAAATGGCTAAGGAAAATACGAGAAAACGTCAAGGTTACTGGCGATACACAGGTGCATGAGGAACTGCTCGAAGGACATCTCTGTCTTGCCAAGGAGCTTATGTTTTTCCTAATGCCCGACTCGAAGGCGCAGCTCAACGAATTGATTCACGAGCTCATCGATGACTTTTTGTTCACGGCATCGCGCGAAAATCTGCATTTACGCAAGCATGGCAGCCTGCGCCTTGACACGGTGCCCCCACCAGTGTGCCGCAGTCCCCACACAATTGCTGCCGCCTGTGATCTCCTTATTGCTTTGTGCCAGCTCTGTGTTCCTAATATGAAGCTACTCACCAATACACTCATCGATTTCGTATGTACTGGTAAGTTTTTCATTAGGTATTCTATTTTTCAAATAATTAAAATCGTTTCATTTAGACACTGATCCGTTACGCGAATGGGATTATCTGCCGCCTGTGGGCGCTCGGCCACCCAAAGGCTTCTGTGGATTAAAAAATGCTGGAGCTACCTGTTACATGAACTCTGTGCTGCAGCAGCTTTATATGGTGCCGGCTGTGCGTGTGGGCATTCTTAAGGCGCACGGTGCCGCTACAAATGATAATGAAGATTTTAGCGGTGATTCTGATATGAGTAGCGGGGGCATTGGACCATCATTTTTCGCTGGATCCTCAACAATTGCATCAATGTCTTCGACATCCTCGACAATTGGCAGCGAAGACGCCACAGATGTGCGCAAGAACTATCACGTTATAATATTGAAGCATGTGCAGGCCATATTCGCTCATCTTGGCCATAGTGCATTGCAGTTTTATGTGCCACGAGGACTTTGGACGCACTTTAAGTAAGTAGATAAGTTGTTTATCTACAAAATCAAACTTGTAATCAATATTTTCAATCAGACTGCAAGGTGAGCCTGTAAACCTGCGTGAGCAACAGGATGCCGTTGAGTTCTTTATGTCATTATTCGAGAGCCTCGACGAGGGATTGAAAGCGCTCGGTTACCCGCAGCTGATGAATGCAACGTTGGGCGGATCATTCAGTGATCAAAAGATTTGCCAAGAGTGCCCACATCGCTACTCCAAAGAGGAACCATTTAGCGTATTTAGTGTCGATATTAGGAATCATAGCTCATTAACCGAATCTCTGGAGCAGTATGTCAAGGGGGAGCTGCTGGAGGGAGCTGATGCATACCATTGTGATAAATGTGATAAAAAAGTAAGTAGACGAGAAGAGTATATGTGAAGTATTTACGTCACGTTATTATTTATCTACTCACTCAGGTAGTTACCGTTAAGCGGCTATGTGTCAAGAAGTTGCCGCCCGTGTTAGCCATACAATTGAAGCGCTTTGAATACGACTACGAGCGCGTTTGTGCGATTAAGTTTAATGATTATTTTGAATTTCCGCGTATTCTAGACATGGAGCCCTATACAGGTGAGAAAGTGCGACCACTCTGCAGCGACTTACTAAATGTTCTTTAATACAGTTTCTGGCCTAGCTAAGCTAGAGGGTGAAGTTATTGAAGTGGGTGATAATTGTCAAACAAGTGTTGAAACAACCAAGTACGAACTGACCGGCATTGTGGTTCACAGCGGGCAGGCATCCGGTGGCCACTATTTCAGCTACATAGTATCCAAGTAAGTAGAACTTAACTGGGGTTACTTTGTTATTGAGACGGTTTATTAAATGAATTTTTATCTTTTTAATGCAGAAATCCAGTAACTGGCAAATGTCAATGGTATAAATTCGATGATGGGGAGGTAACCGAATGCAAAATGCACGAGGATGAGGAAATGAAAGCCCAATGCTTTGGCGGCGACTACACGGGCGAGATTTATGATAACAATCTAAAACGCATGCAATATCGCAGCCAGAAGCGCTGGTGGAATGCGTACATGTTGTTCTACACCCGCTGCGATCAAAATCCCACAAAGTTTGAAACAAGTGTGGAGCAGTTATCACTTACCGAAAGCCGTAGTGGGGTGCTGCCATTACCAAAGCCGATTGAACGTAGTGTTAGGTGGGTAATCGAACTTTCCTGCAATTGTTTTCATTTTTAATCTAATGTAAACTCTTTTCATTCATGGCAGACATCAAAATATTCGATTTTTGCATTCGCGGAGTATTTTCTCGGTCGAGTTCTTCAATTTCATCAAGAAGCTGGTCAGCTGCAGTATTCCATCTACGCGCAGTGATAAGATTGTAAGTTTAACGATTTTATTTTCTAAAGTGGTTTTACAAACTCATAATCATCCCACACAGACATCGGCCGCCGAGGAGCTATCTCTTTTGGGCGTGCAGTTGGCCTCGCAGTTTCTGTTTCACACAGGATTTCGTACAAAGAAATCCTTGCGTGGCCCTCCCATCGAATGGTGAGTAGCATTAGGTGAATACACGTCGAAAAGATTATTAATTTTTGAATACAATTCATAGGTACGATACGCTTTCACATCACATTCGTTCCTCCTCGCTGGTGCGCAAGTGGTTTGCAAACCATGCACTGCTTTCGCCTCCATCGCGCCTGGGAGAGTACATACTGATGGCACCCTCACCAGACGTGCGCACAGTGTTCGTCAAACTGGTTGTGTTCTTTTGCCATTTCGCCATTAACGATGAGCCACTCGTCGGCTATGAGGGCAGCAACCTCTGCGAGCAGGTCCTCATTAGCGTACTGCGTCTGCTCAAGTCCGAGGCTGCAGACTATGGCAAGCATTTACCGCACTACTTCAGCCTATTCAGCATGTATGTAGGCCTGGGCACTCGCGAAAAGCAGCAGCTATTAAAGGTAATTACTACCAAGCGTGCAGTTGCAGTTCTGAAAACGGTTTAATATATTTTGTTGTGCTTGCAGCTGAATGTGCCTGTGCAGTTTATGCAAGTGGCCATGGATGATGGCCCAGGGCCGTCGATCAAGTATCAATACCCTGAGTTTAGTAAGCTGCATCAGGTGGTTTCGCATCTAGTGCGTTGCAGTGATGTGAGTGACAAATGTCAGAGTTCCAACCAGAATGCACGCCCGCTGCCTAATCCTTACAAGGATTCGAGCATTTCACAAGAAGAGTTGACGCCCTTGTCTAGTGAGTGCATGGATATTCTCTTTAATCGCACCGGGTAAGGAATACATTTAAGGCACCTTTCCTCACAATAGCTTATTTTTTTGGTTTTGTTTTAGATATATAAAAAAGGTAATCGAGGATACCAACGTGGGCGACGAGGGTCTTAAGTTGCTGCAGTATTGCAGTTGGGAAAATCCGCACTTCTCGCGTGCAGTACTCACTGAGCTGCTGTGGCAATGTGGATTTGCCTACTGCCATGATATGCGCCACCATACAGACCTGCTACTAAACATCTTGCTTATTGAGGACTCCTGGCAACATCATCGCATCCATAATGCTCTCAATGGTGTTGCTGAGGAGCGTGAGGGATTGTTGGACACGATACAGCGCGCAAAAACGCATTATCAGAAGCGTGCCTATCAAATCATCAAATGCTTGACTCAGCTGTTCCATAAGTCGCCCATTGCACTACAGATGCTGAATACCAATCCTACCATTAGCCGTCACTGGAGCATTGCTGTCGAGTGGCTACAGGAAGAACTGGAACGTCAACGCGGCATTGGCTGCCAATATAACTCGTACTCTTGGTCGCCGCCGGCGCAGAGCAATGACAACACAAACGGCTATATGCTAGAGCGTTCACAATCAGCAAAGAATACCTGGTCCATGGCTTATGAATTGTGTCCGGAGGAGGTGAGCGAGAAAGCGACAACGGTGCCTATTAATGACATTTCTCTTGAAATACGACCTTATTCTAATGTCTAACTATTACTTACAGGATCAAGAGGAAAACAACGAATCTGACTTAGAGTCCAACGATGATAACAAGCAAGAGCAACCACAGCAACCGTCACAAACTCAGCAGAGTTCAAAGGCAGATGGTAGTGCTAATGAACAGCAGAAGCCGCAGGAGCAGCAACAGCAGCCTGATAACAAGACGGCCAACTATCCGCAGTTGTCAACAATCCCAACAATTGGCGGTTGGCCAGCTCCAACCTCGACTCCAACGTCAACCCCCGTCCCGGCCACGAACTCTGCAGCCCTGGATGGTAATGCGATACCACGTCTTACCCGACAATTGTTTGGTGCTTACATCTCAACGGGAGGTTCCTCAAGTGGCAATACCGCTCCTGTGACAGGAAGTGGAGGTGGCAGCGGAAGTGGTGCAAACAGTGAGACGGAAAGTAGCGCTCAGGAGACAGGAAATTCGGACTCCAACATAAATGGTCTGACCAACAGCTTGGATCATGTTAAAATTTCAATGGAAAAGGTAATTAACTGAGCTTAAGACGGTTTGTCGAAGCTCTGGGAGCTGTATTGATTGTAGTTGTAGTACTCCTGGTTAGTGTCCTGCCTTGCCATACAAACATACATACAAACTACACTTAACACACCACAACATGGTTACTTTGTTCTAATTCTTTCTCTATTTCAACTGTCCAATGAACTCCTTTCGGTGTTTCGCTGTTTCGTTTTGTTGTCCCTTCCTTCCTTTCTGACATCTGTGCGCAGGGAAGCCGAAATCGTGTGAACCGAGGAGGTAAATTACCGCCGGCGTCGGAGCTGCTAATGCCGTCACTGCAACAACTACAGTCACAACAACAACAACAAAAACAGCAACAACAACAGTCACATCAACAACAACAGAAACATCAACTACAGCTCCAACTACAACCAAAACAGCAACAGCAACTACAACAGCAGCAGCAGCAGCAACAACAACAACAACAGCTACAACAACAGCAACTGCAACAACAAAAACAACAGCAACAGCAACGTGGTGATATTAGCAACAGTTCCACCAGCCGCTTAATTTGATTTGCCGCCAAGTTAGTTAGAGTTGTTCATTTAATTCTTTGATCCGACCACATTTGTTTGTTTATATTTAAAGTTTTGTTGTCACGCTGCCAATCCAAACAAAACAAAACCAACCAAGCTAAACCAAATCGTACTTAAATAGAGCTTGTGCCATAGACACTACTTTTGATATCCACCTATTGCCTGCCCCATTGGTATGCCTATCAAACGGGGATCCCTTTGACTCAGCCCCGGCTTCCTTCAGCTACATGCTACATGCTTATCGATGCAGGCACACATACACAATCATACAAGTGCATCTACACGCAAACGCACTATACTTGTATATACCACAACATCACACACACATACACACACAAAACCATACACATGCATATGAATATAGATATGTATATGAATATGCACACGTAGAAGTTTTCTTGTAAATTAGTATGCAAGCGCCTAAGCACACGTTAAGTGTCTTGATAATAAACATACGTGTATGAATGCCCAATCGCACGTAGAACCGGTTCAGATTAAACGAATTAATTATATTCATTAATTTTTTCACAGCAATCGGCGCACAGGAAAGACCGAAGAAGGCCACTGAAAAAAAAGAATGTGTTCGGAAGTGCAGTGGAAACCGCGGAGGAACCAACAGTAGAGGCCACAACTGTGACAACTCCCGCAACAGCAACAACAGTTTCTAGCGCAGTGACTACAACAAAGGCAGTAGCAGAGCCAACAGATGCAGTTGCCTCGACAGTGGCGACATCAGCAAAAGCACCAGATACAACATCCGTAGTAACAGTAACTGATACAACAACAGTCACACTAACATCAACAACAACTACAACTACCACTCCGGCAACAAATACAACACCAACTACTACCACAAAAACAACGGGAGCGGCTGAACTCAACTTAATAATTGAGAAAAACTTAATTTAAAATTCTTAGAAACAAACGAAAAGTTTTTTGCAATAAAAATACTAATCGCAACAATAACAAAAACTACAACAACAACACCAATAGCTTGTAAGCATCCATCAGGTGGCAAAGGAAAGTGTGTAGTGGTCGGGTGGGTGCTGAATGGGGGCAATGCGTTGTACGAAACGAGACTTAATGATAGTAATTATTATTAACAATCGAAAAACATATAACAAACCAAAAGAGAAGAAAAGAAGAACACAAAAACGATAAACGATATGTAGACAAGATCAGAAGCAAAGTAAAGTGAAGAGGTATGAAGATATATAGAATAAACTTCAAGAAATGGTATGTACCAGCAAGAAGGTGTTTAAATAGTTATTGTACTTTATATATTTATCTAAATAAATTACAAACATACACACACAACTCACACGCGCATACATAAACAGCGACACACTAACACACTTCTATACTATGGTGGTTTAAGTTGCACGTTAATAGTACGATATAATTGTATTTATATAGTATATATAACAGATGTATTACGCGTTGAAAGCGAGCAATCTAAACATAAACTGAATCAAATGAAACCAACTTACAGAAATACATGCATACATACAACAAAGAAACAAACTAACATACTTAGGAAACAGAATTAATTCGGCTATTTATCGCTCAGCAGGAAGTTTTGATTAAGGCGAAAGCAAACCAAATTTCATATTTAGTACTCACAACATAATGCCACAAGTGTCGCCCCTGAACAGCGTTTCCAATATACAACTTTTCAAGTGAAAAACTGACGTAACTAGAAAATTAGCACGCGAATCGTGAACCAAGGGAAATCTATGGGATGCTAAATCAAAAACAGTATAATGAACGCCAGAGATGATAGGACAAATGTGGACTAAACAAAATAAAACGAGAAGAGATCGTAAAGTAAACTTGATTATGTTTATACTAAGTATATATATACAAATATTTTTAATTATTTAGTGTTTTTGTATTAAGTGAAATTTGTTAAACATTTATTAAATTATTATGTTTTAAGTTGCAAAATAAACGCAAAATGTAAGCAAACAATGCATTCTGTTCTATGACTTGTTCCACTACCAGAACAATAGCAACAATGCAATAGAAAATCCTTTAAAACGATCATATTACTTGATGAAATATGGAACTGTATTTTTATTTATACATACACCTACTCAAACATATGTCTGTAAAGTGAATGCGAAAAGCGAACACTAATACACACATAAATTAAAGGAAAAACAAAAAAGGAATTTAATAAATCGAACAAATTTTTTTGTTTTTCTTTATTATACAAGATTGAGTTGTGGGAATTTCTCTTGAAAGAAAACACATTTCAGAACAGTTAGTAAAGCAATTCCACATTTAATGTCAAAGGACAGGACGACAATAGTCCATTAAATAGACTCTGTTGTTCTTAAATCTAATAAATGCACATCGTAAAGCGTAAAAAGGTAATTAAAAACAGAAGAATTCTGTAGATAAATGCAACAATTCCCTGGTACACATTAAAAAACAATTATTCGGTTGCAGCCTCGTCAGCAAAGGTAATAACGGCTGCACCCTTGGCTACATTATCGCCCTCGGCACCGCCAATAGATTTAATGGTGGCATCTTTAGGGGCTTTCAGGATGTGCTCCATTTTCATAGCTAAGAAAGAAGAGAAGAACGTATTATATGTGGATTGAGAATGAATCAATGAGGTATTGTGCATACCAATAAGCACTGCAAGACTGTCGCCCTTCTTAACAATATCGCCCGGCTTCACCAACACCTTTTCCAAGACACCCGGCATGGGTGCTACCACTCTGGAACCTCCGCTACCAAGTTGATCGGCTTGGACACTTAAAAATTTGGGTTGCACCAGTTCGAAATCTAATTTGCCGTTCTGAAAGATTTAAGAAGTTACAAATTTGAATTCACTGGTATTTGAACTAGACAGGATTACCTCCAGGAAAAGCGTGACGTTGGAGCCGTCAATGTTAGCATTATAGGTGGAGATGCTGTCATCAATATTTGCTCGGATCTTCAAACGGTGGTGGTCCTGCACGCGTTTTGCCTTAACAACCTGCCATGTTCCGGCATCAACGCGGATCTCAATGTCTTCATTATCATACTTTACATCCACAGCGTAATCTAGAACATTTTATTGATAAGTTAAAAATATTCGAATTTAATGAGTCGACATTGGACTTACCCTTTTCGTTAGCCCTCAGATTGTATCTACGAATCAGCGCGTAGTTAAGACGCGCATTCGGCGATGCTGCAAACGGATCCTGGTTGCTGCTGGCATTGCTGTTGCCCGCCTGCAACTCATTGAAGACCAACGAAAGTGCGGCTTTGGCCAAATGCTGCCGTTGGATGACAATTGGCGGAAAGAGAGTGTCAAAATGTTGATCAATGAAGCCAGTGTGCACGTTGGCCAACTGGAACTCTGGGTGCGAGGCCAGGTCAATGAGAAAGTTGATGTTCGTTTCCAGACCAGAAATCTGAAATAAAAACAGAAATATCAATTCTGGCACGTAGCGAATAAGGATGAAATACATACATGATATTCTCCTAACCGTGCAATAAGCGAATTAAGAGCCTGAGTGCGATTTTCGCCCCATACAACCAGCTTGGCAATCATTGGATCATAGTGCACGGATACTTCATCTCCCTGACGCACGCCTGTCTCCACACGCACTTCAGCACTCGGCTGGGGAGTGCTGAGGTAGCGCAGAGGACCGGCTCCAGGCAGAAAACCACCTCGGGGATTCTCTGCATAGATGCGGGCTTCGAATGCGTGTCCACGACGCGTAATCTGATCCTGAGTTAACGGAAGACGTTCTCCTGCCGCAATGCGAATTTGCCATTCCACCAGATCGGTGCCTGTTATCATTTCAGATATGGGATGCTCGACCTGCAGGCGCGTGTTCATCTCCATAAAGTGGAAGGACAGATCCTCTTTGTCAAGAATAAACTCAACGGTACCGGCGCCCACATAGCCTACTGCCTTGGCAGCGCGCACGGCCGCCTCGCCCAGTTCACGACGCAGCTCTTCCGTAAGGCCTGGCTAAAAACCAAAGCAAATTATTAAATTACGAAATCACAGGAATAAAACCATTTTTACCGCAGGTGCCTCTTCGATAATCTTCTGATGGCGCCGCTGAACGGAACAATCGCGTTCCCACAAGTAAACTGCATCGCCGTATTGGTCCGCGAATACCTGTACTTCCACGTGGCGAGGTGAGCGCACATAACGTTCCAGCAGTACAGAGCTATCTCCAAAGGCCTTTTGCGATTCAGTGCGTGCTGAGTTCAGTGCGGTGAGGAAATCCTCAGGTTTTTCGGCAATTCTCATGCCCTTGCCGCCACCTCCGCGAACCGCCTTGATCATCAGCGGAAATCCAATGACAGCGGCTTCAGCCTGTAAACACTCGTCAGACTGGTCGTCGCCGTGATAGCCATTAATGATTGGTACGCCGGCAGCTGCCATGATAGCCTTGCTTGTGCTCTTGATTCCCATGTCGCGAATCGCAGAGCTTGGGGGTCCCATGAAAATGATGCCTTCACGTTGACATAGCTCGGCAAACTCTACCGACTCTGAGAGGAAACCGTAGCCGGGGTGAATTGCCTGAGCGCCAGACTCTTTGGCAATCTTTAGAATACGATCGCCCCGCAGATAAGAAGCAGCTTCTCCAACACGATAAGCCTCGTCGGCCAACTCTGTGTGCAGGCTGTGCTCATCGGGATCCGAATAGACGGCAACTGTGCGTACGCCGAGTTTCCGAGCAGTTTTTATAACTCGACAGGCTATTTCTCCACGATTCGATATGAGGATTTTGTTTATCGGTTGTACTTTTGGCGTGGCCTTTGTAGCCAAGCACCTGGAACAGATAATGTTTATGTAACATGCTCTCCCAAAAATCGTTCAATTCTTAACATCTGTTTTCAAATTTTTCAGTGCGTATAATTTACCTGGCACTGTTTCCGAAACGATGCAATAACCTCGTATACATTTGGCTAGCTAAGTGTAAAGAACTAATAAATTAAAGATACAGATACTCTTTAGCTGCCTTATCAGAGGTATTTATACACACGATCAACAGATGTGGTCACACCTGTTCCATGAATGTATGTCATGCAAGTAGATGTCGTACATCATGCATGTCACTCTATTCATCGTTATCATTTATTGTGTAGTTTAAGTTTCCCAAGTCAGTTCAATAAATCGACGGCTGTCAAATATTTACTTGTCTGGCGTTTGACATATATTAATATTTCAATATTTTTGATTTTACGATAGCTAATATCGAAAGTTAAACCATCGATACCTTGCTCGATAAATCGATGTTTTACCACATCACTAATGAATCGCGTACTGTGACCGGCACAATTTCTGGGGTTGGCCAAAAATCGGAGGTAAACTCAAATCCCCGCAAGAAATAAGAGGAACGACTGCAGGATAATTGAACTTTGAAGGTCATCTACAATTTGATACTTGATTCTCTGTAAGTATTTGGCTGTTTTGAAATTCTTATCAATACACATGTTGCTTCTAATAGGGCCGAATTAAAATCATATCCCCGTTGATATTGAAGCATGGACAAACGTGTCACTGTGCTGTTGCCCAATGGACGCCGTCAAAATGTTGCCGTCAAGCCCGACATGACCCTACTGGAAGTCCTGGAGACGGCGAGTGCCAAGCATGATTTTGATTCCGAGGAACATTGCCTGAAATTCCACAACAAGGAGATCAGTCTGACGCAGCAGTTTCGCTTTAGCGGACTGCCCAACAACTGCGTACTGGAAATGGAACCAACGGACAAGAGGAGGACACTGAGTAACGTTGTGGTGTGCATCCAGTTAAATGATGGTTCACGTGAGCAAGGGGAGTTTGCACCTACCACCACCGTTTGGCAAGTTGTCGAGAACCTGTGCCTCTCACAGTCAAAGGGCTACGACAGTCCGGTCATCGTATACATGCGCAGCGAGGTCATTGGCATAGAGCAGATGCAACAGACGACACTTAAATCTTTGGGCATTCTCGAAGGACGTGCCATGATGCGACTGGTTAACAAGAAACCAGAGGAACTCAAAACGCAGGCAAACGTCTACAAGCCGGCTGAGGTGAAACCAAAAGAGAAAGATGATGAGCAGCCTGGCACATCTCGCTCGGCCATGGCTGCATCCACTGCAGGTGGCGGTGGATTTTCACTGACTAGCGACCTAGTTAAAGCTCTTAAGCGAACAGCCAATGATGAGAGTGCCTCAAAGGAAACAAAGGACAATTCCGAAACAAAAGCAGCAAAAAATATAGAGACTGTGCAGCCCAAATATGATTGGGACACAGGATTGGGTCAAACACTACATCAAAAAAGCAAGATAGAAGAGCTCGATGAAAACGATGAGAGTCCTGTAAGAGCACCACCACCCGTGACCATTATTGGACCACGACAGGCTGTTTTGTTCTCTCTGGATGCGACGAACAAGAATAACGATGACTTGCCAGATTCGTTTTTCGATTTGACTGTCAACGATTTAAAGATGGTGCTACGAGATCTAAAGCGCACTGCATCGGGCAATGAGGATGCGCCGCTACTCACCTCCAATTTGCGAGAGCTGGAGCGCCAGAAAGCAATGCTGGCGAAACTTAACCAATACAAGGACTGTGTGCTGCGCATACAGTTCCCAAATCGTTATGTGTTGCAAGGAATATTTAAACCACACGAGCCAATCTCCAGGGTGGAGGAGTTTGTGCGTGGCTTTCTTGTGAAGTCCAACGAAGAGTTTCACCTGTTTACAATACCACCCAAGAAGGTGTTGCCCGCCAATGAGACTCTGCTGGAACTGAACTGTGTGCCCAATGCGGTGTTGCATTTTTCGTTCGTAAATGAAAGCCTGAATGCAGATGGGAATCGTTTCTTGCAGGAGAAGTTCACAGAACAGCTAACCTCTGAAGAAGGCGCTCACTTTGCAGTGCAAAAGTATCGTCTCAGTAAAAGTTCTAGTTAGTAATCATCAAATATACCATTATTTAATAATGGCTTTAAGCGAACAGTCAGTGTGATTTAAATGAAATTCGTTTTTTGCGCTACTCAAGCCTTCTTCGGGATGGCCTAATAAACATTTGAAATCTAATTTTTTAGTACTGAAGAAAAACATCAAAACAAATCTGTATTTCAGTCCAATAATGTTATTTTTTTACCAGCTATGTTTTGAGCAGAGTTGTCTTTGAATATGTGTCGTCGCATTGTTTTGGGGCCAATGTTTATGTAACGCCTTCAACTTCTGGATCTTCGGAGTATAAATATTTTGAATCCTTAATTAAGTCCACAGCAACAAAACAAACTAGGTTATCTTCAACTGCCTTTAATTGATGGGTCGCAATTATTCGAAAGGTTTTTATAGTTCTGGAATACAATGTATGTAGTAAGTATTTGTATCTGAATAGAATTCATATTGAAGAAAAACTTGCAGTTAAGACACACTTTATACTTAAGGGCCTTTATATTTTTTTACCAAAATCTTTTCTACGTTCAGCATATATTTAAAGAATGCCGTTGATAAAAAAAATACACTGTCTTGCAGAAGTCAATCCAATTCATGGCTAGAAATATGTTTTATTTAGCTGAATAACACTGGCAACGGGGCTGCCATATGTACACCAAGGGTGTTAATCAAGACATGGCCGATTTTTATCTCGTAGAACACACTTATTCAGAATTATTCTCTTTCTAAGAGAAATGTAAAGTGCACAGAATCAGTCGCCGTGCAACAGATTTGTAACGTATCCTCTCAGTGTCACATAAACTGTTTATTTATTTGACGTTGACTAAGATAATCGACTGGAATCAAAATAATTATTGAACATAAAATTATTTATAATGTGAAGTTAACATAAAAAATTGATTGAAATACACATTTTAAAACTAAATAAATACACTTAATATAGTTTTTATCACACTACTTATATAAAGTTTTCGTGTATTGAGCGGATTAAACTCTTATTGACGATATGCAATTTATAATTATACGCTATAACTGTATTTGATACGCTCAAGAGTATTAACAAAAATATATAAAATAAAAACTACACTGTTAGCTATCAGGCTAAGTCCACATCGGTCTTTGGTCCAAGTCAAAAATGAAGTTCTCGATGTTATTAGTTTTGACTCTTTGTCATATTACGTTTGGAAATGGTGAAACAGTTTGTGAGTTATCAAATAAATACATTTTTCAGTCCTATTTACTTAACACATAAATTACTCTATTTAGCATTCTGTAAACGCGAATGCTACTCAGTTCACCGGCATGATCCCCCAATAGTAAGAGCGCAGTGTTATGAGAATTGTTATAATCAATAACAGTATATATGTACATTTACAACCAAGATGATATTGTTTAGTTGTTGTTATTGGAACAACTTCCAAGAATAAAGTTCAACATCGTGAATGAAATGGTATGAAAAATTTCAAGGATTCTGTCGAGTTTTTGATTTTTGAAATGTTTTTGGAAATGCTTTATTTAAAAGCAGGCCAATTACAGTAAAGGACCCCGACTTGTCACAAAGGCCAACGCGAGTTTTGATATGGCCCTGATCAGATTCCATCACTACCATTTGAAAAAAAGGAACTTAGATGCTTACGCGTCCAATGCGGCGGATTTACGATTTCTGATTTTGATCAAATGGGTTTCGTTTTGCTATCGAAAAATATGGAACAAAGGATTTGCATCAAACAAAAATAATAATTTTTCATTTAGTCTGAAATAATCTCTGACATTTTGACTGTCGGGATACTCTGGTCTAACTTTTGATGGCTCAGAATAAAAAATATTTATGATATAATGTTATTGAAATTCTTCTAAAAGGATTAACGAACAACCCACGATTTCTATGCTACCTTTATTCCCGGCTTTTCGATTCGATTTTCAATCCTGTTAAAAACTTATTTTAGAAATATTGGTTTATATTGCCATATTTCGATAAGGAATTATTTTCAACGCATAAATCAATATCGATAGAGCATGAGAAAGTATTAAGGTAAAGTGGGATTTTTGCATGTTTTTTAATAAAAAATCTTCCTATTTTGCTGTCTTGTTTTTTTTTTTTTTTTCAAATTCACTAAGTCTATAATTTTTGTGAGCGGTAGTTGGGAGCCCTGGTGCACATAACATATACATACATTTCTAGTGACAATTTGTAGCTAAATAAAACAGTAGATCTGCTTATGTACATCTCAAGTAAAGTAAATAAATCAAAAAGACAGCTTCGCGAATAAATTGAGGTCGCATATGAGTCTTTGTTGACGACTTTTCCGTGTTAGATCTAAAAAGAAGAACGTTGGACCGAAGTTCCATAATCCTCTTATCAGTGGTCAACTTGAATTTAAATGCGCTGTCCAAAGTTTGCGCCAGTGTTGCAAAGCGGAGCGCGAGCGGTCTCCCATATGAGAGAGGCGCACAGACAGACGCACGCGCGCAGTCGTCACGTCGCTTTCGAAACCGAACCATAAGTGCAAAGAGGCCAGTTCGGCTCGGCTTGGTGGGTTGCTTCGTTGGTTGGCCACAATTTCTGATTCATGTTGAGTTTTCAGTCGTCTTTGGTCGTCCGTCGAAGTTGCAGTTTCCCGCGTCGCGCATACTCAGTTCGGTCGCTTGTCGATTTGCCGTCTCGAAGCGTATTCGGTAAAGGAGACTTCGTCTAGCAACAATTGCAGACCTCAATAAGATCGCAGACATGCATATTTATCGAAAACGAAAACAACAACAAATTAACAAGAATGCGTGCCAATGTGAAAAAGTGAAACACAATTTTAAATAATTCGCCTGAACCGTTCCGAGGCCAATGCAATTTTCTCGAGACATATTGGCACTGAATGTTTTCAAATGTGAAATGTGTGAATTCTTTAATGTGCTAATCGGAATGAATGAATGAAACCCAGAAACAACGACTTTAAAAAACAACAACACAACTTAAATGCATATCGAAAACAACTTTTACCCAAGATTCAAATCTTTACAAGTTTCTCGAACGCAGAACCGATTGTCGCACGTTGTGCGATAGTTTTATTTTGGTTTCATGTGGGGCCTGTCCGTCCGGACGTGTCGACGTTTTCTGGGAGGGGGCGTGGCTCGTGGGTCGACGACGAAAGACCAAGCGACAGACCAAGCGAGTGATTGGAAAGTGCCCGTCGTTGGTCCGTTACGCCTGAGAGCGCTACGACGATTTTCATTTGATTAATACAAATTATATCAAATATTGTAGATAGACATTTAAACATAGCCAAGCGGCAATCTACATAGAGCGCTGCTCATATTTTGATTATAATGGAAATCGATTGGAATTACAACGTTTTCGGCCCACGCGTTGCTTGATTTTATCGTCAATCGCCAGAGACAGCGACGACCTCGTCGTCATCGACTTCGTCGTCGTCTTCGTCGTCGTCGGCATCTTCACTTTTACTTCAAACCGAAAGAGAGAGTGTTTGTCCAGCTCATTTGCGTTTTTGTTTACCGGTTTTTCAATTTACGCGCATTTCTTGGACCCGCAATTGCTCAGCTTAAGCTTCGATATCTGTTGTGGCTTTTCAGTTTTTTCAGTTTTTTCAGTTTTTGTAATGGCGAACGGGAGAGAAAGAAGATATGTGTGATGGCTTAATTAAATTTAATTAAGGCAACTACGGACTTAGCTTCCGATTCGGCGCGCATCTCTGACGGCACGAGTCGTTCATGAAGCTATTTTACCCATCTACATCTCTTTCTCTCTCGTTTTCTCTCTCGCTTCATCGTCATAATTCCGAGTAAACGTTATGTTGTTTTTATTATTATTATATTGCTTATGTTCAACGTGAAGCTAGGCGTTGAATGCGTGTAACTGTTCATTCAACAAGGAAATTGAAAAACATTTATGAAAACGAAGTAATACTAATTAACGAAAAATATATTCCCTAACTAAACTAAAATAAAGTAATCAAAATAAAGTGCGCAAAAAGATACGAAAATGAATTTTTTCGTTATTGGATTTCTCATCATGCAGGCGGCAAGTGAGTAATCAGTGAACTATTCCAAATACTTTCACGGGTGTCGGATGACTTTATGTGTATTTAAAACTATTTATTTAAAGTTAACATAAACAATGAACACTATTATTCGATGTAGGCATGGAAACTCATGCGGCTGCGCCAATTATCTCTTTGATTTGCTACATTGGGTAATTACTCCGTATTAACAGGTTCGGGTGATTTTCGAAATCAAGTTCGTGCCTTAAGTCTTCTGTTGGCGCTGCCATGTCACGCATGAAATCAGTTAATAAACGTAGCACTTGCCACACAAACGGAGGCACACTTGGTATGCCGTTAACACAGACATTCTTTTACATCATATTTACGGGTTGTGGTTGGCACTATGCAGAAGAACAAGAAGAGACGATCCGGTAATCTTGTAACAAATTCAAGTTGCTTCAACTGGTTGTACTTAGCCCGAATTGCGAATAATCCAAATGAGACGAGCAGCAAACTCAACTCACCTGTCATCCGCAGGTGGGTTGACTCAACAAAAGCGCACGGCTGAAACTGTAAAACGGCTGTGGGGGAAAACCATTGACTGCTTCTGCAAGCATTTTCTAGCTCAGTCACGACTTTTATTGCTCCTATCGATGCTTACTTGTTTTCCTTAAACACTCTGTAGTAGCTGCAAAGGGGTATGTGATGTTGTGACTCTCAAAAGGAAGCTACCATCGGCAGGTTTTTATATTTTTCCATCGTTCCAATACCAGATATATAATGGTGCAGCACTAAATAAGGTTCTGTTTATTGAGTATTTCAATTTCAGTTTTCACTTTCATTGGCACTGATATGTTAAGTTATTCATAGAATCAAACTGCTCTTAATATACGAGTAGAAAACTTAATTTCCGCAGATTGTTCCAATGACAGCAATGTGTAGTAGTCAGATTTTGATAAAATTGTATATGCATATTGTATATGTATATAAAAAAAACGATGTTCAATATCTTGACAAAAATCGGCCGATAGTTTGTGTGGAAAAATATATACAGTGTGAAGCAATATCATAAGAAACATTTGTCAGAGATTTTATCAATATAATAGCTTTAAAACGGAGATACTAGTTTGTTTGCGTTGTCACAATCGGACTAACGGACACACGGACTGACGGACAAACGGGTAGAGGACCTTTGCTAGAATATATGTATATACTCTAAAGGAAATATTTCTTAACGTGCGTTGCAAACTTCTTGCCAAAGTTAAAATACCCTCTGTAAGAGTGGAAATATCGGTTACAAACCAGCCTTAAGAATTGTGGACTCTCAAATGTTTTTTAAGTATTTTTTTATTTAAATTAATTTTTATTAGAAGAACCAGGTTAGTTAGCCGCGCACCTCTTGATATCAATCTTATATGTTTTTGCCTGTTGTTTTGTTTTTGCACATTGTCTTTGCGCGTTTCATTTGCCTCTTTGCGCTTAACCCGATTACTCGGATAGCTTCTGTCTTCGCGAGGGGTGGGGAGAGACGTGGTAGAGAGCTCTGTGGTTTCTCAATGCAAACGAGCCCGAGCAGCATATGTAAAACCTGCTACTTATTCGCCCGCCCAATGACTTGCGAGAATGCTTGAACTTAAGAGCTTGGTTTGGTTCTTTGTCTCGATTGGTGAATATGTAACTGATAGATAATGCTTAATTATGGACACACTGGCTCGTTAGAATGAGAACCCATAATGGGCTTGGAGCGCAGCTTAAGTGTGTGCTTGGCTTGCCCAGCTGGAAAAGTGCCCAGTTTACCCATTGTTTTGTGCATTCAGGGCCATCCCAATTTGGCAGGTGTCTGGCGATAATGTTTGCCATTTGCCATTGAGTCTTCGAGCTATTAATCAATTCGCATGCAAATTGAAAACACCAATTTGATTCCGAGATGACCTTCGTTCTCGGCAATTTGTCTCGAGTGTTACAAATCACGTCTCTTGAGGCAAAGCACAATCTCGACTTAGTCAAGTGTCAAATTCGAAACCAATCCATAAACACACAAATAAAACCTACCGCACAGATCGTCATTGAGAGATACTGACATATTATGGGCATTCTGCCTAGCACGGCACGCCCCGCCCCGCCCCAGTCGTCGCTCTTCAGAAAATCGGTCAAGTTCAGGCCCAAGCTGGGCAAGTAGAGCAGAGCAGACCATGCTCGGGCCAAGTCGATGCGGCGTTAATTACCTTTTTGGCTTGCGATGCCATTCGACACGCTGCGAACACGAACCACCGATAAATCTGCATAAGCCGAGCGTAGATCATTTGCATACGGGCAGCGAGAGAATGTGAGCTGAAGTTGGAATGCGGAGAGTGCAGTTTCGAGTCATGATTTCGCCAGTCCAAAATCAAGCTGAATCATCTGCAGGCTAGGAAGATGCCCGTGCACGCCCAACGCGATTGCCCAATGACCCCAAGGGGGCCCAATCGGTGTGTGGCCCAATGGCCGGAGCGGCTCATCATGCTGATGGCTTCATCTGGGTCTCAGTCTGGCAATCGTGCTGGGTGATTCATCAGTTCGCTGCCAATCAGTTCATTGAGATGCGTCTCCAGCCACTGCGGCCTTTTCCCCGCTTGCTTTATGCGCATCTTCTTTTCTGTCTTGTGGTCAATGACGCAGCGCTTTGACTGCTGCGATCATTCTCTCTCAGGTAGCGAGTATGTGAATGTGAGTGTGTGCGTGTGCGTGAGTGTGGCTTATTTTTATATAACCCACATATTGCCAGAGAGCTTTATGCAACTTCTTGGTACCAATAACAGAAGCGAAAGAGGCCGCTGAAGGGCTTGCAGCGTTGTTGCTGCTAATGTTGTTGTTCCTGCTAATATTGTTGCTGTTGCTGCTGTGCCAAGGGCCACTTAAGGCAGACGGAGGCGCGACCAAGTGCCCAATAATGGGCATACACCCTGTCGCACTGACAAACAAGTTTCAAATGCCTTTCAAACGGCAATTAGCAATTTGCCTATTCCGTTTTAACTTAATTAAGCAGCCCGTTGCAACGACAACTACATTCCTCGACATTCTAAAAACTGCATTGTCACATTGATGAATCGCACAAGAAAGGGCTCGGGTTCGGGCCGTGGCCGACTCGCCAAAGTGAAAGGCAAAGTCAATGGAGAAGCCCAACTGACAAGCCGCAGTCCTTTCCATTCTTCAGTACCAACTTAAGTTGTGGAGCAACTGTAAAAATAACTCAATCCCAATCTCAGCTGGCTGCATTCGCCATCTTTTGGCGTGCTCCACTTTAGGCGGAATGGTGACCCAACAACTCCCGCATAACTCAAGCAGATGTCGCGTTTTGTAGACAATTAACCATAAATTAAAGCATAATTATCGCATCTTCGGCCTCATGCGAGTCACAGCCTCGTGCACTCACTCGCCTGACTTGTGGCGTCTATTGTCTCGCGGCTGGGTCTGAGTCGAGTCGCTTGTAGGCTGCCTGACTTAGGATACTTAGCCCGCTCACGCAACCCTCGCTCGCTCACGTAAGACCTTCAAAGGTCACGCACGCCGACTCCAACTCTGACTCCAATTTGGTCTCTTAACTCACACATTCCACGACAGTTGTTGCAGACTCGTTTGCTCACCACACGGCGCTGCATCGCTTCTGGGCGTCTTTCTAACCCAGTAATCTGGTTACTGTTTCTGGTTACCCTAACTCGAATCTTTCCAACATTTGTTACTCAGTTTGTAACATATGAACAGCTGATCAATCTTCTTCTAAGTGGAAACTTTAAAGTATTTCAAAATTCAAATATCTTCATCTTTTCGAATTCATAAAATGCCTTTTTGGAGTCTGTTTGATATATGATATCAAATTAAATTTGTGAAACTAGTTTGCATAGAAAGTTTCATGTGTAAGGTTGCACGTGCTGATCATAATCATTTTCAAAGCCTATAACTCTATTCAATGATCATTTATGTTTGCTTTGATAAGCATCTTAATGGCTTTTCGGTTTATGTAAGAGCGATATTTTTCACTTCACAATGAGTTGCTTGCCTGTGACAAGGAGTTTGTGAGGTATTTATACACAAGAGCTCAACCAATTAATTGTACACATTCCTCGTGAAGTCCAAGCTAGCTCTTTTGCCGAAACATTCCTTATAAGATTGATACAAAATGTCAATGAAGTTAACGATCCTGCCAAAATCGAAATTTATTATATTGTTTTATCGGTTTGCACATTTGTAAACCTCACGACATCTTTATGACCAAATCACTTCGAATCCACGGAAATATAACTTATTGAAATATCAGACAATTGTTCAGTTATTTTAGTGAGCGTATTTCAGCTTCGCCTCGACAGTGAAAAAGTATCAGCTCACACCTTATTATTGTTTCTTACGCACACACACACAATGGCTCTCAAATTGCAATTAAATTCGACATGTTGTGGAGATCTCTTGAAGTGGGCAAACATTTTGATGGGTGCTTTGTTGTCGGGCCCTATCACTCTCTGTCAAGAGCATCCATCGTTCAATTAGCATAATTAACTGACAAAACGAATTAGCATGCAGATTGCCAGCTGACACTTTACACATCCATATTGCCATATAGCCATAGAGCCACTTTGTCTGGGCCTAGCTGACCCAGCATGTGGGCAAGGTCAAGTTAGCAGCATTAGCTTCTATACCCATTTGAGATCAGTGATTATCGTTAAAGTTTTTCCTGTTCACTCCGTTTTGATGGTCTAATGGAATTGTTCGTGGGAATTAGAAACCTCTTGGCTTTGGCGAGGTCGAGTTTGACTATAGCAAATTATCTAGATATTTATATCGTTGCTCCGGCGAAGGGAATGGAATTCTCAGTCGCAGATTCATTCACTCCGAAATCGTTCACTTTTCAAAGACTTCAACGATACAGTGTTGTTTCCTTTTATGGACAACAGTAACAACAAACGCTTTATGTGTGGTATCTAGGCCTGTGGATAGCTCCGACGAATGGGCGACATCAAAAGCGTCGCACAATGCGCTCGCGCGCTGACAATGAACGATATCGAACATAAAAGCGGACGAACAATGCGAACTGAATGTAAAAATTGCTGAAAATTGTTAAAGATGGGCGCAAAAAGCAAAGCATAATATTATATTATATGCGACTCTTTAACGGAAAGGGGAAACTGGCGTTTAGAGGTTAAGGCTTTGCCGGTCACAAAAAGAAACACTTACCAGCGAGCTCCGAGCTGAAGCTGCGCCCATAATTTATACGAGATATTTGCATTAATCTGGCGGGTCGCCGAGCATCAGATTGAATTAATGCCCAGCAACAAAGCGACAAGCGCCAAGTAAAAAGCAAAGAAACATTCGGCCAGGCATACTCGGCTGTAAGATACCCTGCTCACTGTTACTAAAGAAAGTAACTGCTGCCTGTGTTTTGTTGAGATTAATATTGGGAATACAAAAAGAATTTTTGTTATTTTGGTAGTTAGCTTCACCTTAACATAGAAGACATCACTGACCCCATAAAGTATTCTAAATCAGCATTAACACAGTAGTCCATCAAGCCATTTCTGTCTGTAAATGGTCTGAACTAGCCGGATCGGATCGATATATAAAACTATCGGCTGATTGTTGAAATTTATTAATATATTGCATATATACTACATCGTACTTTTTTTTATACATATAATAAGATATGTACATAAAATTTTAAAAAAATTGGATAATATATGGCTGCGAAATCGTCTTTTTGCATGTAGACCAGTTCTGATTTTAGAAATAACTTAGAAACAAACAAATTTATAAATATTATTGAACGTACACAAAAATTTTTAAGTCTTCGCTATTATATTTCACTTCGAAAAAGAAACATGTGTGATATTTCCCAACTTAATATATACTATTGTAAAAATACTTTCTGAACCTGTTTATGATTTTAATCGATGAACTATTTTAGACAGACATGTAAATATAAAAAGACCAACGCATCAATCTTACGAGTAGTTTGCATAATAAAGCATGTTAATTTGAAATATTTGCAAAAATTGATGCACCGTGCTTCTAGGTACAGGGTATCGAAGACATTCCGCAGCAATTTACCTTTATTAATGTTTCCTCTGTCGGACGAGGACTGACCCACTTTCGCGGCAAAAGGTGCTAACTGCTGCTGGGCCTGGGGATTGAATCTCGGCGGATGGGTGGATGGGCAGCGAGGAGGAGGCTGATGGTTGTGGCTGAAACGGAAAGTAAGCACATGTTGAGTCCGTTATGTCCGGTCAATGGCACGCTCTCCGGCTTTCTGGCACCGGCTGCATATTTATGCCTCATTATTTGTTCGGTTTCAATTTCTATTTGCTTGGTGTGGCGTGGTGCGACTCGACTCCGCTCGGCTCGATTTGGCTCAGCACCGGCGACAAGTCATAAACCGAAACCAACTAAACATTTCATACAGACGCACGAGAGATGATGACGGTGAAAGCGGTCTGTGGCTAACGTTCCTCCACCTCCTCCTGTTTTTCCTCTTCCTCAGCTTCTCGCTTAAGCTGTGGTGTTATTAATTTTGTTGGTGCTGTTGTTGTCTCCGCCTCGTATACTTGCCGGCTATTGCTCTGCAACAGTCACAACTGTTCATATTCGTTTGTTCCACTGTTTTCTTTCGCTTTTCCACTATCAATTGCAAAATTAATATTTATTTTGTTAGCACGGTTAATTGCTGTGCTCCGTCTTCCAGTTGCCAATTTGGCGCCAAGCAATCAATTTTAATGTCTTTATTTTTTTTATTTTAGTCTGCCATTTATTAAGGGGTGTAATTTAAATTGCTGCGCGCAGCCCACACGGGGCATGCTTAATGCAAATTTTCAAAATATTCGCGTGACCGCAATCACAATTGGGTAAAAGTGCAATTAAGCTAAAACTAAATCATTATCTGCTAATGACTCGGGTGCAATGAATGAAAGTAGTGGATCATAATCAAGAAAAAGGCTTTCCAACCAGTACCTTTAAAGTAACCTATAATAAATTCTTTCTTGTTAGTTTCCAAAGCTTATTTTTTAACCATCCTATCCATGAATACTGGTTTTAATTAGTGTCTACTAGCTAATTGAAGAAAGCTGAAAAAACCAATATTTTAATTAGCGGCCGAAGTAAAGATTAGAAATATGCCAGTTTTATTCCATTAACTCTAATACCTCCCGTTTATTTTTAAAACTGTGCAGATAGAAAAGTGTACTAATGTTAGTGCATATCCTTGGTTCTTTGATTGGCACTGATAAGTTAAGTTATTTCTACAACCAGAAATGGTCTATATACAAAAACCTACATTTTGACCGATTGTTTTTATGGCGGCTGTGTTTTATAGTCCGATTTTTATAGAATGTTGTATGTATATTATAAACATATAAAAACTCCGATGTCGTAATTTTGGTTGCAATATCTCCACGAATAAGAAAAATCGGCAATAAATGTGTGCCAAGATTCAACAAGATAGCTCTAAAACTGAAAGACTAGTTTACGTTACAACAAACAGATGACGGACAAACAGGCGGACGGACAGACAGACATGGGTAGATTGACTTCTCAGGTAATGCTGAATCAGAATATATGTATATACTTTATGGGATATCAGAAGTCTTCTAAGGTGCGTTGCAAACTCCTGGTCAAAATAAGTTTAATCCTGCAAGGCCATAACAATAAGTTACTTGTCATCATCCAAAGTACCTCATTTCAGACTATTGTTTTAATGGCAGCTCTGTGTGACGTCGCGTAATTTTAATAGCCTGTTTTTCATATGTAGAATAACGCTTATATGATAAATTTGATTGTAATATCTCAACAGATACAGTAGCTACAAATCAGGAATACACGTCTGCTTTGTGACATACAGACTGGGCTGATGCAAAGATGTGTCCTAATGTGGGTAAAACTCCCTGTTAAAATTAACTTACCCACTGCTACCTTTGCTTAATGATGTCTCTATATCACTGGTGCCCACTCATACAATTGCGTTTTTAAATTGAGTTTTTATGGTGAAAACAAATACAAAGTCTGTTACATTTTCTTGCTTTGCAGTGAATGAAAAGCCCAAACAGCAATGCAGAAGTCACACGAATGTGTTTTCACTCGTTATTGTGTCGGCAGAGATTGGGCAGAGGTACTTCCTTTGCGCGTAGGGCCCTGTGCTCCACTGCTCTATATAAACAGATAGAATATGATCGCCTGAAAAAAATCTATGAATAAAAAAAAAAAGGGTATACTAACTTTTGTGGAAATGTATGGAACAGGCAGAAGGAGGCGTGGGAGACCCCAAAAAGTATATATATTCTTGCTCAAGATCACCAGCCGAGTCGATTAAGCCACGTCTGTCTGTCTGTCTGTCTGTCCGGATGTCCGGATATCCAGATGAACACACGTATCTCAGCTATTATAAAAGCTAGAGACACCAAATTTGGCATGATAGTTTCTGTTTACCAGAGCAGATGAAGTTTATTTCAAGTGTTGCGTGCCACGCCCACCGCCCCCGTAAATCAATAAATAAATCTTTTTAGTTAATTTGTGAGCGACATATAAAAAATACAACATTCTGAGTTAGATCATACTTAGCTAATTATAATACCAACATAACGTCACAATTTCAATTCGATCGGACAACAAACACAGACGTTATTAAACAAAACCCGCTACGATTTGTTTACCGACCAGCAATATGTGACGTCATTGCAATGTTCATGTAATAAAGAAAAGGGGGAAAAAAACGAGCGCGTAGCGCCAGCTGTTGCTCTTCACTTCCTTTCTTTGCATTCAAACGTACACACATACATACATTAGTGCTTGACCAATCAAATGCTACATGCACGTTTTCATATAAATCCGTTTGCTTATGAAGGCTTACGTTACGATACTTCTATTAAGGAGTAGTATAGTACAATTATGGCCTCTTTACGTTTAAAAAAAGGTCTAAGGGTATCCCACTATCACGTGTCGCTTGACTGTTGCTCTCGTTTTTGTTTTCAATAACTAAAAAAACAAAGATTATTTTTAAGGAATAAGTAGAGAATAGAAAATAACAAAATAATATATTAAAGGGTCAAAAATAGCACAAATAGAGATCAAACGACAACCTGTTGTTTTTTTACGAAGTAAGAATTTTGAAAGTCAGGTTAAAAGGCAAAACTGATTGGGGTAATAAGGAAGTAAATACGAACAACACGGCAAATCATTGAAAGGTTTACGCAATTAGACCTTCGCTTACCAACAATTTTTAATTTATAATACTTTAAATTATTACCTTTTGGTGCTCGAAAAGCATTTGTACAATTAGAATCGTCCCTGAAACCACCAAAAACTATCGGAAAAGTTATAAGGTCTTGGCACGCCGATGATGAGATAAGATTTGGGTTCCTTCTTTATAGATGCTTGTGATAATGTCAAAAGTGATGATGCTTTGTATTTTTGACTCCGCATTATGTGGTTTTGAGTCCACTAATGGAACCTATCGTGTATTTGAGCAAGTGTCTAACCTCTGGCGAACCGCAGAATACTCTTAAGTCTCAAAGTTCGACCCTCGGTAATGGCAAAGTCTAAAGCACGCTCCATTTTCCTTGAACCAATGTCTGACGATGTAATTAATTGGCCGGTTACAGGCGCCGCTCGCTAAGTGATCCTATGGTCTGTCTGACTCGGTCGGTTCAAACTTCAACATCTCGATTTATGAATATGGATAAATTACCCGTCGCCATCGACTCTAAATCGAGTCGTACGGGTATTTTGTAAGAATACACACATAACGCGACTATTTCATGTCCCACTTGACATGCTAACAATTTAATTTGACCCAAGGCATTGCAATTTGGCTCAGTTGGTTCAGGTCGTTGTCTGGTTTTATGTTATTGTCTTAGCGATTGGCCAACATTAGACACATTATTCGCACTGAAATAAGCAGGTCTTAAAATGAGCACTTATTTGGGGGGATGTTTTCAAAAGGTTCTTAACTATTTACTGTAAGACCTCATCGGAGGTAGAGGGGGCAAAGAGGAATGTTTCGTAATTATCTTGTTGGCGGCACCATTAGCTAAGCTGCGTGTCAGCGGGCTGGTGCCCTTTGGCTCCGCCCTGTACGAGCTGGTATTTCGGTCCATAATTGCAATTAAGAAACTGTTGAAAGGTTTCCGCTTCAGTGCAGACAAACTTGCGATCACCTCTTTGTTATATTTGATACCTTTACACGTTTATACACTGTTTCGTTGTGGATATCACATCAGGCAGTCATTAATCACAGATTTGGCCAACGCATCTTCAAGATTCCCAAACTTATTATCATACATTAAATCTGAACATATATATTGAACTTATCGCATTCGTCACAATCGCAGTCAAGACCCTTGTGCGGAGTGTTGTTATGGCCTGCAAAAACTGTGCCACCGTCAGTCACGGCAACATCGAGACCTGTTTAATTGTCTTGCGACGCTGGCTGGCCCAACCCAAAAATATTAACAGCAACCCAACCCAGCGCAGAGCGAGGCAACAATCATGAGTCTATTTAACAGCCCGCATTTCAAATATATATACTTAGTTTGTGTATTGTTGATAACATGGTAATGGTACTCGTGACACCAATATATTTTCGGATTTTTCACTATCCTCCTGACTAACACCACCAACTGTGTACTAACCCAATTTCACCTTTGTATTATATTTTGAGACAACTATCCTATTCTGTGTATGCTTTTCATTCTATTTTCTTATAGGATTGGCTTGCGGGACGTGCGTTTTTATGTCCGATTTCGGTTTCACACTCGATTGTAACTTCAAAAAGTCTGGACTGTTTCGTGTACGAAATTTGGGTGGCGTCAAGGCGCATTTCGGTTTAGGTAAATCCACCAGGACTCGATCCCCACCGATACTCCAGACACCCCATCCACCCCTCCACCCGACACCAACTATATCTATAACTATACATTAGCCGTATTAATAGTCTCTCTTGTCTATATCTATTGTAAATACGATGTATCGGAATGTATGTATATAGAGACTAGTCTAAATCAAAGCGAGTTAATCGCAGCGTTTAAGTCATCAATGAATTCATGCCAATGCCAATGACAATGTCAAGTCGACTTTGCTATGCGTGAAAGAGACGGAGCGAACGGAGCGAAGAGTGGAGAGCGGAGACCGCGGTGCGGTTCAATATCCGTAGCATTGACCGCCGTTCGGTTATCTCGACTCACTTTTAATCTGTACATATAATCCAAACAATGATCACACAATGGCCAAAAACTTCGCCAGGGATAAACAAAAGAAGCGTAAGACAAAGCCGCGTAATGAAATCCATCTCCGTCGCGGTCGTAGTCTCCCACAACGTCTCAATCTCAGTCTCAGTCTGTGCCACATATCTTGTTTTGGTTTTGATTGATGGCTTTTCTCGCAGTAAAAATCTAATGATAATTGTTTCCAGGTCTCAGTGTGGGAGACGAGTTGGGCTTCAAGGAGTCCCTCAGTAACTTGGAGAGCGATCGCCGACGCGCTATCAGCTACAAGAATGGACCGCCCGAGTCCGTTGGGGTGTTGCCCTCCTCCAGGCAGCAGGAGGTGAGTGCACAAGAAGTAGCCATTTAACTGGTTTACTAAAGGCTATCCTTGCAGGTCCACATACCCGCACAGCAGCCAATACCGGAGAAGCGCATTATTTCCCGCTCCACGGGACCCGTGCCCAACAACCTGCAGCTTCTGCAGCAGGCGGCGGTGGCAAAGCTGCAGGCACAGCAGCAGCAACAGCAGCAGCAGACGCAGCTCATGACGCAGGCGCGACCGCTTCCCTTGGGAGTGCCCGCCTTTCGACCCATACCACAGAAGCCCGCTGTCCTGGAGGCTCAAACGGCGTCGGTTGGTGCTCAGCGTCGCATTGCTGTGGATACGCCGCAGCCGCGTGTGAGCATCAACAACAAACTAGTGGACAGCAATGATATGCCGGTAAGTTTCACGAATCTCATGATTAGTTCCTGCCTTGTAGCACTATCTGGCTCTTGCAGCACTCCAATCGCACGTTCCACGCGGACAACCCTGTGGTGTCGCAACCGCAAGCGGTGCCCGTCTTCCAGGCCATGCCGGAGTCCATTTCACGCATTGCACATGTGGGAAAGACGGAGGCATTGCATTCAGAGCAGCGTACGCTGGCCAAGCATCCCAACTATCTGCAGTTCGAGGAGCCCAAATTCGATCTGAAGGATGTAACCGTTGAAGAGCTTGCCGCAGCGGCGAATGTCACAGTGGACACCATCAAGCATGCCATATATGTTCGGGAACAGCAGTTGAAGGCGGAGCATCGCGCCATGCTGGCATCCAAGTTGCGGGAAGAGTTTATGCGCACCTCCACTGTGAAGACAACAACGACTACGACGACAACCACCTCGAAGCCCAGACAGCTGGCCGAGCACAAGGTATCCAAGGTGAGACACTCTCCAACTTTTCTACATGCTGTCTCTTTAATCTTCCCTCACCAGGTCATGAATGCACCCAAGGAGTACTATCCGGTGGGCTATGACAAGAACTTTGATGACAACTTCAAGTCAAAGGTGGATTTGCCGCCCACAAGTTTCTCCTGCGGCAAGCAGAAGCACTTCCCAGGACTCTACGCCGATACCGATCTGGGCTGCATGGTAAGAAGACAGGGATCGATTTCCCTTTGGTATTGGTATTGTAATTGCAATTGTAATCCCCTCCAGGTTTTCCACGTGTGCGCTCTGACCGATGAGGGCATGGTGCGCAAATCGTTTTTGTGCCCGGAGAACACGCTCTTCGACCAGACGATCCTCAAGTGCAATTGGTGGTTCTATGTCGACTGCAGCGCCAGCACCAGTGTCTACGACTCGAACATACCCATCTCGAAGAGCTACCAGCTGATGAAGAGTCTCACGTATTTCTCCAAGTACAATAGCCAGAATAAGGAGCATGATGGCGAGAAGGATGAAAATGCAGTCGACGTGGATACGCTACGCGAATCCATGGAGGGGGTAGCCCGTCGCCTGGAGCAGGCGAAGAACGCACAGACCCAGTTGGACATAGTCAAGCCATCGGCGCAGCCCAAAGCCGAGCACGAGCACACCGTGCCCGAGAGTGAAGGCCAGCAGCAGTTGGCCAACTAGTGTTGTAGATCAAGAAATTGCTATCTGAGATCTAGGTTAAGTTAAGTTCACGATCGAGCGTCTCTGGTCGATATTCTGGCAACGTCATATAGTCAATGTCTTGCGAAAACCAATGGTTATCTGTAGTCTTTGGCCAATCGTTTTATTTTCCTGGGCCAGCTCCCCAAGCCCAAGTCGGTGCCAGGTCCTAGCTGTAGCCCCTTAAACCTAAACTAGTTAACTTTAAGCGGATAATCTCTAGCTAAACGACGTAATCTAGAGCGATTCATTAAGAGTTTAAGCTACTTATGCGGTTCGAGTTATTGCTTATAACTATTACTATTTATTTATTGTATTTTTCGAATAATAAAACTCGTTATCCCCATAAATATCTGAGTATTGCAATGGAAAATTGACACTTGAGGTGTGTATGGTGTGTGTAGGTTTAGATTTGCTGGGTTTTTCAAAATATTCGAAAGAAAGAAAAAGTTATGCCTAAGACCAAAATAGTTTACTATTGGTTAAAAGTAAAACAATCATGAAAGGAACAGTCGAGTGTTATCGACTGTGATATAGTCGTTACCAACCTGATCAAAAAGGTTTTTAAGGTTTCTCAAATGTGGAACGTCTTTATGAAGCAGTTTACAAATTAGTAACTCTTAGATTATTTTCTTGTATAACGTCTTAGTTAATTATTCCGATCGGAACCAAATTTTCTGCATAGTTTTTAGGGTTTGAATAGTTTTTTTGTTTACCAAAAACTTTGAACTGGGTCCTGTCATTTAAAAGAAAAAGTGGTTCAACTTAGTTTATAGTTTAGTTTATATATGCTTACTGGAAAAGGTTTAAAAAAATTTTAATATTTTTGATAGTCATAGGTCTACGATCTAGATTTTTATTTGGACAGATATGTTAACCAAAAGCCAATCTGACATGACTATATCGTCTAAGCTGTTGATACTGATTAAGAATATAGGTATATACCTTTATGAGGTCTGGGGTTGGCAAAAAGCCTTAAAACCCTTCTCGCACAATAAATTGACTGAATAAATACCTTTTGCTGACATCGAACAGAAAGGCGAACTTACAAATAGGCGGACTGCATTAACTCGATTACTAAATCTGACCATGAATATATAAATATATACCACTATGTATGTAATATACTTGGTAGGGGCCTTCCACGCCTTCCATCACTCGTTGCAACAATTAAAAAAACTGTTACACCCTTTCTGGCAGTTGCAATGTTCAAAAGCTATAATTACAGGGTATGCTGAGTGCCAGCATGGAGCGGTTTCCCCACCTAATAATGCTGCTTATGTAACCTCAGCAGATGCGTGCAGTTTTATTAGGCAAATTGTCCATACGAAACACAAATGTAATAAATAATTGAGTTCAACTTAAGAGCTAACCAAGTTACGAGCTAACCGCAGCACAGCGGAATCTCTGGCTGACCGTGACCAAGGGGTGCTCGTTACGGGTCGGGCCTAAGACCGTTTTCGTGATGGCGAAGTCGGCTCCTGCACATTGCGGTCGCTTTTGTCGTGAGCGTGAACCGCTTCGCTGAGCTCGACATTAGCGTGAAGAGCTGCATCGTTTGCATTGAGCTGCGCCTCCTGGGCGGAGAGTGTGGCCTTTTCAGCCGCCTCACGCGTCTCCTCGTAGTCCAGACGTGCGGCATACATATGCGATTCGGTCTGCTCCAGCTTGCCCTTGGCCTGTGCCACCATATCAATTTGAGAGGCCAGCTCTGCGGCGGCCTCAGCGGCCGACTTCTGCGCCAGCTCCGAGGCGGATTGCGCATTGTTGAGGGCGGCGGTGAGCACACTGACATGGTTGATGGCCTGCTGGGCGGAGTACTGTGCAGCTTTGGCCGCTCGCTTGGCCTGCTGCAGTTGTTGCAGTTCATTGTCCACGGCCTTGTGCGCCTCTGCACTCTGCTCCTCCAAGCGGCGCAGCAACACCTCCTTGCCCTTGAGTACAGCGACAGCCGTGCCAGCCGCCTGAGCCGCAGCCTGGGCCAGGGTGTTCTTTGCCACATACGAGGCCTGTTTGCCGGCTGCATTTTGGCTGGCCACGGCTGAGATGGCTTGATTGGCCGATCCCTTGGCGATGCTGCGCAGCCCGTTGTCCACCAGGAAGCTGCCACTGCTGCTGTGAGAACTGTGCGAACTGTAGTCGGCAGTCTCGTAGCGCGTAGGTGGACTTCCCAGATCGTGGTGACCGTTGTGGTCGGGGAATTCGTCGTGATTTATGGCCTCAAAAGTGTAGGGCGGCACCTCGTGTTCGATGACCACTGTCTGCGCCGAGGCGGAGGCATGCTGCGGATGCGGTGGCGGATGTGGCGGAGGCGGCACACTCAGATGGTAATGGGCATCCTTGCGCTTCACCTTCCGGCCAAATGCGGGAACCTCTGCTAAAGTGCCGGAAGCCATAGGTTTGGATTACTATCTGCATATATTAATCCCGCTGTCGAGCCTCGACTTACCGAATAGCAGCATCAGCATCAGCAGGTGCAACAGTGGAGACATCTCGTCGTGGACTTTGGTTTATGCAACGTGACTGCAAATGGAGGAGACAAACAAAACATCTTACATAATCGCATGGCAGGCAGGAAGTAGCGGATACTGCATGTGTGCGCAGTTTCTGTGCAGATCAACAGATCGGGCTGTGGGTGAAAAGCGCCGTTATGCCACTTTAACCGGTTAAACGGATATTGCGAATTTCTCGCAGTAACCTTTTGAAAAGCACCTCTAGCTATCTACATAGTTGGGGTAAGCGAAAGTACGTTGCAAATACAATGCAACTCACTATACAACGAGGAACGTACTAAATGCAATTTTGTTTACAAATTTATTTTCAAACTAGAAAGTAAAGCCACTTTCATCATGCCGAAGTTTTTTGTCATTGCCGGCTTTTGCTTTAATCTCCTTCGATTCTTCCTATACTTCTTAATTATATGTAATGTCGCAGCATATTATAACATTGTTCATGCATTAATCAAAATAGTTAGTCATATATTTTGTAACTGATTTTTCCTAGGAATAAAATAGAATTTGATTTTCGGAATTTAATAAATTGCAGTGAGAGTACGTCAGTAACTAGGTATATAATTTTGATTAAATCTGATAAAAGTACGTAATCTACAATGAGGTTAATTGTTCCTATAGCAGCTACATGTTGAATAGATTCTATTTAAATTAAGTTTTTAGAATATATTTTTTATATAGGTTGTATGACATTCAAACGCTGTATCAGTGTGATCCGCCTCTTTCTGACTTATTCAAAGGATGCAGCATTGTCTAGTTTCATCAAGATTGCTCTAAAACTGACAGACTTGTTAAGGAGCCGGACAGACGGATATGGCTAATTCGATTCAAGTAATTCTTATTGATGGTGATTATGATATAATATATTGTATATACTTTATAGGGTCGGGGCAGTTCAAACTTTTGATCAAAACTATATACTCTCTGCAAGAGTATAAAAAGCCTGGCAATTAAATAAATTTACAATTTTGTCACAATGCACTAAAAATCAAAGCAATAAAATCCGAAGATTATCGATCCAATAAAAAAAAATAATAAACAATTTTATAGTACATATTATAATCTTTAACACAGACAGGTATACAATATTGTATTTTTGGCAGATTAGTCGAAGTAGCCTTGTCGATCTCCTTATGAACTTATAATGTAGTGTAATTTATAATTTAAGTCTGTTTAAACGTAGTTTTAAATCTAATTCCACGTATTCTCTCAGGTGGACTTTATAAAAAAATTGAAGCGAACTAAGTCGAAGCAGTTACCACAATTTATAGATGCCATAAAAGGTAATGTCATAGATATCAACAGTGAACTGCCTGCAAGCTTTATCGATTTGAGAATTGCAGTTACCCATTCATACAATAGGAATATGAAATTGTTAAAGCCACCCACGGACTTATAAGTTTCACCAAACTTTGTTCAAAGCAAGGAAACAACTCCTCCTTTTATGATTTTAGTAGATGTTTACCGATTTTATATGACGAACGAGAAAGAGAGTGAACTTATTAGGTTAATAAACTCCTTCAAATGTACTATGCTTGAGCGCAATCGCGGACACAGTTTTTGACCCAGTATTAGGAAGGTATTGTATCACAGATAAGGCGATGTAATAGAATTTCTTCTCATCTGTGTCAATCTGCTGCAAGCAGAACCTGTTTCTCTTTAAGGCCGGGACCACGTCCGACAAAAACTGGACACTGCCACCAGTGTTACACGTACACGCAAACACCGAACACACGCACACTGTCGACTGGCACAGTAATCACTCAACTGACAGTTACCTACTATTTGACACGCCACTTACACGACGACTCGGATGTTGCGCCTACTCGAGTGGTACGTCCTGCGTGGTGTGCAGCCGAATCGCTTCTAAAGGCAGCCCCACGAATGCGTGCCACAAGACAAGTAGTCGCTGGCTGTAAAGACGTATCGACAGGTTCGCTGGAAAACGCTTTTACTTTCACGGCGGCAGCAACGGAAATGCATTGAAATGCATCTGCAAATTCGGTGGATACTCGACGACGATTGGCAGTAGCCACCTGCAAGCGGCGGGTATTTATAAACGCTCCATGGAGCAGTCATTCGGTGCAGCTTGGCTCTGTCTGGCCTAGCCTGGCCTGGCCGGGTGGGTTGGGCACATCTGGTGGCAGGTAACAGGCGGCAGGCGGTAGGCGGCGACCCGATCGTGTCGAGTCGTGTGCAATGAAAGTGCAAACCCGTTGTTCGTTTACTTTATGAGTTTGCAATGCGGCGTCAATTGCTCCGTTTTGTTGTTTAGTGAAAAGCACAGTGGAACAACAACTACAACAATCTCTACTGCAACAACATCAGGAGCAACACCAACAACAATTACAGCTGGCCGGGTCATTGCTTTCTTGCTGGACCATTGGGTAATTTGAAGCCGCTCGCGTGTTGATGGAAGCGCATTTCATAATTGCCATGAGACGGTTTAAACGGCGAGTGGCCGTGGCGCGATAATGCATATGACATCTTCCACATATGTTTACATACATGAACGTGCAAATGTATGTTTGTGGCCATAGACACAGTCATGCGCTGCGCATACTTCCTATCTGAGAGGAAAGATATGAAACCCCGGTTTCGAGTTACGAAAGACATTGCTGACATTGCAAACTGGTCGAGGAAGTCGCTGCGTTCTGTATATGATAATTGTTATACCCTATTCAGGAACTTACATAATTGTAAACAAAAGATTATATTGAATGGTAGTAAGGATTTTTTTAAGACTTCATGTTTTCAATTCAACACTGCAAGCCGATGCGGATTCCCGACCGACCGACAGGTACCCTCATATAATGTAAGACTCGAAAACGCAAGAACAACTATATATGAAAAGAGAAAAGAATATGAGGGAAATTTCTAAAATTTCTAATTTCTTGATAGATAACACAGGATTCAAAGTTTAACGAACATAATAATATAATATTTAGTTTCTCAACCTGTGGCACAATGTTAATACCCGATATATTCTAGGTATTTTAAGTCCAGTAAGCAGTTTATACGACCGGTTTTTTGTTTATGGAGACAAAGACACCCTCACCCGAATCGTGTAAACAATGAAATACATAAACAGAGACAAAACAAAAGAAGTTTAGCGTTTTGCAATAATCTTACAAATAACAAGTTAGCTTAAACGATTTATATCTACGTCTGGGACCAGATCAATTTCAGCCTTCGCTACTTCCACAATTTGTTGATTGACATGTTCTTCTCAGAGTCCTTTTGCATTACCTTAGAGACGGCCATTTCGAAGTCCTCCTGGGTGACATGAATACGACGCTCGCGCAGCGCATACATGCCAGCCTCGGTGCATACGCCCTTGACCTCTGCACCTGAGGCGCCGGGCATAAGCTCGGCAATCTTGCGAAGGTTGATGCCCCGAGTCAAATTCATTTTCCGCGAATGAATGTGGAGAATGTCCACGCGTGCCTCCTCACTGGGTGGTGGAAATTCGATCTTGCGGTCAATGCGACCGGGACGCAACAGCGCCTGGTCGAGCACGTCAATGCGGTTTGTGGCCATGATGACCTTGATGTTTTGCGATGCCTCGAACCCGTCAAGTTGGTTAAGCAGCTCCAGCATGGTGCGTTGCACCTCAGAGTCAGCTCCTCTCCCGGACTCGAGACGGGATGAGCCAATCGAATCGATTTCGTCCATGAATATGATAGAGGGCGCATGCTCCCGGGCCATTAAGAACAGCTCACGCACCATCCGCGATCCCTCGCCAATGTATTTCTGCACCAGTTCCGAGCCTGAGACGCGTATGAAAGTGCACTCCGTGTGATGGGCGACAGCACGAGCTAGCAGCGTCTTACCGGTGCCAGGTGGTCCGTAGAGCAACACGCCCTTCGGCTGGGCAATGCCCAGGGCATCAAAAAGCTCCGGATGCTTGATAGGCAGCTCAATGACTTCCTTAATTTCGGTGATCTGTTTGGACAGCCCACCGACCATTTCGTATGTGGAGTCTGGAACTTTCTCGACCAGCATGAGCGACACAAGCGGATCCACCTTGTTTGGGAGTATTTTGTGGAGTGTGTAACTATCGTGACGAAGCGCCACACGACTGTTGCTTGTGACGTCATTGATGTCGATGTTCTTCTCCAGGTCGACAACATACTTGCCATCGTGGTGGACCTTGACCAGCACCTTTTTCTTATCAATTGGCTTGACCACCTCCCCCACGTAGCTGCCCTGCTCCAGCAACAGCTGCAGCTCCTCACGCAGCAGACGCACTATGGCAAGAGGTGAAGAATAGCAGTAGAAGACTTTACCATATTATAATCCATACTTCCGCTTACCCTTAGAGTTGAGCTCGTTGCGCTGTGCCTCTAGACGCTGCAGATTGCGCTGCTTCTCCGATACGATGAACTGCAGCTCCAAAATTTTCTGCTGGTAATACGAACTAAGGCCGCTTCCGTCGTTGTCGTCGGGATCCAATTTCTTCTCACCTGACGTCTGAGAATCCTCCTTAGATTTCTGTTGGAATAATTAGTTGGATTATTCTTTCATTCACCTGCTGCGTGTACTCACAAAAGGCGGCATTTTTATTTGTTTATCGAAATTTGTTTGAAAAAGTTAACAACACCTATTTTTTGAAGGGCCGCTCAGAAGGTATTTTCTCTGTATTCAAGTTCGGATGAGACGGCAGTTTTAGTTTGAACTAAGTGTTGGAAAATGTGTTTGCCGTTATCGGTTGATGTAAGTGCTTCCTGACCAGGGTGACCAATTTTTATTTGTCATTTTTTAGTAGTTGGGTAAGTTGATGCAGGAAAAGAGAGACCATTTTCAATAAAAAATAAGTAAAAGATATGTAAATCTTTTTTGTTTTGCTAAACTACCCCAACTGGAAATAGAACTTGTCGTAAAAAAGTTTAATTGTTGCGTGAAAACAGGTGCAAAGAGAAATTACTTTTAACAAAAAGTTGTTTATATTGGATATTTACTACAAATACAAATATATATTTTAATGTATTAATTTAATGCTCCAGTGCAATTTTGTCAATAAATAATATTTTAAATACATATGAGTATTACATAAGTTATTAAACACGAAAGCAGCGGGCGGCGGAAAGTCTAGCCTTTTTATTATTAAATATTTATTGGTTAACATTTTCTTGAAATTGCAACTTTATACAAGTACTTCAGTCATACGAGAAAAATATTGAGGATTAAATTGGGGTTTTTACGAAATTTGGAAACGAAAATTAAAAAACTCGTGTTTTGCGACAAATAATAAATAACAACAATTAAGAGTATTCTACTATATGCCATAAATGTTGGTATAAAAAGTTTAGCATCAAATTTGTTTTTGCAGTTGTAAGTGATATTGAATTACCTCAACCATGAACCATGATGTATAATATTTAATTTAATTGTTAAAATAAGAATGATTTTAAAATACCACCGAAAAAAACGTAACGTCAAAAAGAGCACGACGGTTTTATGTACTTCTTTTTATTATATACAATAGATTCCGTACAACGAAAAGCTGAACATTTTTCCGCGGCTTTCGCAGTTAAAGTAACGGGAACGGAAGCTGCCAGGTCAGCCTTGTTCCGGACAAATTTGTCCTTTAATTTTTTCGTCTAGCTTGAAAACTGTAAAAAACCGTTTTGCGGTATATTGTAGAAAGTTTCCATATGAAGGGATCATACTGAAAACATTTATAACTGTTACTGTCAGGGCGTCGTTCGTTATTTTTTTTAATGAAAAAATCATCCACTTATAATAGTCGTATAAGAAAAAAATGTACCAAAAGGTACTCTGGGCAAATACGAGGTGATCCCAAATTTCATGATTTTTATTTTTTTGCTCAAAAAATAATGATTATTTAAAATTTTTGTCAAATCTTTGTTATAAGAGGTGTAATCGTACTTTAGCGATATTTTCGATCGAAAAAAATAACGCTCAATAAATAATCATTATTTTTTTTAACGAAATTTTTTTTCACTCAAAAATAATCATTATTTTTTGAGCGAAAAAAAAAAAAACTTAGCACATAATCATTGCTTGTTGATTTTAAATATTTTTTGAGTGGTTTTTACGGTCTCTGGTTTATACTTTATTTCTCAAATAAAACATATTATTGACCTACTTTTAATTAAGTGATTTGTATAAAAATTTGTATCTCAGTTTTTTGCTTTAATTTTCAATCATTAATGTTGGTTTATTTTGCCTCATTTTGATAAGATACTTTTACAACATGTAAAAAAAACCAGAAAAAATGATGCATGAGTTGATGAGTGTTTTCAGTATTTTTATTTCTTTTTTTTTGAGAATTAGCCTCATGAAGAACCATATCGCTAAGCCACGAAACAGAACCAGAGACATTTATTATTTATTATTCTATAATCACTAGGAATCGTTCAGTTCCTTCTGAACTTAACCTAATGCGTAGCTTAAAAGATAATACTTCGGGTAAAGTTCCTTAATTGTAATATATACAAATGTACACTAGAGGGGCTATGCTATCTTACGAGTAAGGAGTGAATGGGGATGTATTCTCTTCAAACGTCGGAGGGAAATGGGGTCGACGAGATCATTCGCCAACGTGTTCGGGTGGGCGGTAAGTCTGTCGGCATATCGGAAATTTATTTGATCTCCAAAGGGACAACTTTTAAGTCCCTTTCGATGACTCGATTGCTCACGTACCAGGGTAGCCCAGATGCATGTCGTCGTGCCGTTCGCGATTGTATAACTCTAAGCCTATTGAGCTGGGTCTTGGAGGCAGTACCCCACACTTGGATGGCGTAAGTGTTGGTTGGATCTAACTATAATAATGTGTAGTTAGCCCAGGATCCAAGGTTGTATGCTGACTTTCGAGTTTCTCACGTTTCTTTTAAAAAAATTTTATTTAAAAACGTTTTTAAACCCGATTTGAGGGGGGGGGTGTGGTTGGGAAAATTAAAAAATTTTTAAAAACTAACATTTCACTGTAAACGTAAATAAATTGCGCGCAAAAGTATGCAGTTTTTTTATTTCCCTGTTAAATCAATTGTTTCGCTGGAAAAAAGTATGCAACAGAAAATGGCAATGTTATTTACTGTACATAAGAAACAAAGTATGCAACACCTTTGTACTGAGTACAACTTGCAAACTGCGGTACAGCACTTGGTAAACTTGTACCTCCTTGATCTGCGTAGGTTCGGGCCCCTTGGGCAAGACATTTCACAAAATTAAGGAACTTTATACTACCTTCTCGACATTATACTGCTGTGTCCACTTTTTATAGCACATTTTCCTTCATTATGCATCATGATTAGCATACATTATCCATTACACTTAAAGTTGGAAGTATATTTAACAGGCATAATGACCCGTGGCCGACGCCACACACCATATAACAGGGAAGGGCCTCGTGCAGCCCGCATACGGCAAGCTACGGGCCTGGCATTGGCGCCTCTTAAAAAATGGAGATTAGAAGCAAAACTGAAAATAGTATACGTAAAACAACAATACTGTATCAGAGTCAGATAAAATCACGGAACAAGAAGTACAAACTTGTACTCAATTGCAGCAATTAAACGAAAAAAGTTAATTGAAAATTCAAAATTGGAATGAAGAATCGCACATTGATCAGACGCACTGGACGGACTAGCCTGAGTCATTTGAATGAATATTTACGGCACTTAAATATTGTATTATTAATTAAGTTCCCAACCTTCGACTATCTTATCGAGAATTATTCATTGCCTTAGAAACACGCAATTCGGCCGTGAATTTATTAGCTGGATCAATCGCAAAATCACGTCCCGTCAACCAAATTGAGGGAAAGTATTAAATCTGGCAGCGCATTCGATTAGATATTGCATAAAGCAGGCGATCTTTATATATGGCAGCCTTCAATCATAAACTAACGAAGAAAATACAATGATTAGCCAAAAAAGGCGATATTTATGGCCGATCTGCCAATCTCTGTCGACGTTGGTTTCCGAAGAAAGCCGAGTGTGATGTAAAAATATTTGTGCTTTATTTAAGTACTTGCTAGGGGTAATACTCCTATATATAATACTATCTCACAGCAATCTCAGAGACGATAACAATGAGGTGCAAACTTTTGTTGGGCTTGCGCAAAGCCGCATCGAAATTCACAGGCGAATAAATAATGAAAGATTGCTTCAACTTAAATGCTAATTAAATTTACGGAAAATATTTGACTATTTGGCTGGTGACGTTCGTCTCCGTCTGCGTCTCCGTCTGCGTCTGCGTGGGTTTCTCTACTACAATTTTTTCTTCTGTTTCTGTTTCGCTTTTTGTTTTTGTTTCTTTTACACTTCTCCGGTTTTCTTCAATTTTTTGTTGCGTATTGCGGGCGAGACGAGTCGCTGGCCTCGCGAAAGCATTGAAATTGGTCTAGCAGAGTTTTGTGAAATAAATACAAAGATTAAGACTAAAACAAATCTATCATTTAACGAGGTTATATCGTCGTCGCCGGCTTCTCGGCCAGCTTGTCGTGCAGCGCGCCGATGTCGTAGATAGCCACCAGATCTTTGTTGAGGCCCTCGAAGACCTGCGCCACCCGCGGCTGCAGATTGTAGAAGAGCAGCGGCTGCTCGCGCTGTGCGAAATCTGTGACCATCGTCGAGATGACCTTGGCGGCGGTGAAATCGGCACCATAGATGTGCGTACAATCAATCACCACAGGCAGTGTCGACTTGACGCCCTGCTTGTTGATGACCTTACGCACGAACTCCATGGAGGGGAATATGAGGCAGCGATCGGGTGTGAGCATCAGATAGCGTTGACCATTGGGAGTCTGTGGAAGAGACAAAGGGGGCTTTAGAGATGGTCCGACAGGTGCCAGCTCGGGGAGGGTACTTACCGAGAGAGTCTCAATGCTGAGCTTGGGCCGTGCTGCCTGGTAGAGAATAAAGATCACATTGATGCCAATGCCCACGAGAATACCCAGCTGCAGCGGCAGCACCAGACAGGCAACGAAGGCGCTCAGGCCAGGTATAAGATCCGTTTCTAAATGGCGAGAAAGAATAAGATAGCACACGTCAGCATATACGTTGTTATTGAGGTTTGCTCGGGGTCTACTTACTCTTGCTGTGCCACATGGGCTTAATGACTCGGTACTGAACCATGAAGACCACCGCAGCGATGATGATGGCGGCCAACGCCGCCTTGGGAATGTAGTAGAAACAAGGCGTCAGGTAGAGCAAAGCAATGATGACGATGACGCTGGTGTACAGGTTCGAGAGCTGAGTGCGCACTCCGCTGGCGTTTAGAATGGCGCCACGTGCCACGCCTCCGTTGCTGCGCAGGCCCTGCACAAAGGAGTTGGCCACATTGCAGATGCCTGACGCGATCAGCTCCTGCGTTGCATCCGTGGGCTTTCCATCGGCTGAGGGAAACCAAATTGAAGAATAAGCAATCGATTTCCCCAAAGAAGGGGAGACTCTTGTACACTTACCAAATGCCTGGACTACAGCCATCGTTTCGAGCAACGCTATTAGTGGCACCACAATAAGTCCTGATCCTAGCGTGCTGACCATGTCCCAGAAGCTCTGAGCCTCTTGCAACAACTCGCCCGTCGTCTCGTTCACCACGGCATCCATGTGAAACGGAGGAGGGCGGAACTCTGGCATTCCCTTTGGAACAAATCCCACGGTGCGCACTAGGTTTTCATTTCCACTGATGGATAACCAATAGCCCAGCCCGGCTGTGCCACACACGAGCAGCGCATTACGCGCCGTGCCGACGGTCCAGAAAATTCCTGTGAGCAGCTTCTGGCATGTGGTCTTGTCTTGCTTAGGTCCCACAGAGCAGGCGGCCAGGGCACGCAGGCTGAGCAGCAGCACGATGCAGATCAGGCCGAGGACAAAGTCCGGCCAGCTGATGTTGTGGATGTCGTTGATGATGCTGATCCAGACCTGGAGGAACGTATTGCCGCTGGTGTGAATGCCAAGCAGATCCTTCATTTGCGAGCTGAAGATTATAAGTGAGACGGCGCTGGTGAATCCTGCGCCCACAGGACCCGACACGAAATCGATGAGGAAGCCGAGTTGAAAGATCCCCATCAGTATCTCAATGATGCCAGTGAGGAAGGTCAACAAGGTCGCCATCTGCCAGCTGCCTCCGGCGATTTGAAACGAGAGTAGCGCGGAAATGGCCGTGGGACCGATGGGCACGTCCTTGCTGGAGCCGATGAATATGTAGATGAAGCAGCCCAGAAAGCAGGCATACAATCCATACTGCAGATCCAGTCCAGCGATGCCAGCATAGGCCAGAGCCTGTGGTATCACAGTCAGCGCCACCGAAACGCCGGCAACGATGTCGCCAAAGATGTAATCCTTCTTGTATTGGGGCAGCCAGACGAGGATTGGGAAGCGCTTCTGCAGAGTCTTGAGGCGGAAGATGTTCGAGCAGGTGCTGCGACAACAGTCGCCCAATCCACCTGACGGCGCTTCCGGCTCCTCCTCCTGCACAATGCAGTCGCGGGATGTGTGATACAGCGTGTTGGTGGGAATGTCCACGGACACCTCGCTGCCATTGAAGGCGCCGTTGACATGGCCCGTGTCTTTCGCACTCATCTTCAGTGTGTTTTCTACTCGCGTGACTTTTAAGTACTCGGGTTCACTTTGGTCTGGCACTTGTTTCTTTGGCCTCTCAACTAGGGCTTCATCTCAGTGCGCCACTGAGCTATCACTTCACTTCACTCCGCACTCGAGAGTCGACTTGGGTTGACTTCTTGGTGGGTAAGGCAAACAAAAACAGAGACGGCAAATGGCAAACGGCGAACGGCGCAGAGTATATTGAAAGACGAGACAAGCGAAAGAGGCAAGATCCAAACTATTCACGAGCGCGTTGAATGCGGGAATGAATTGAATTCGAGATCGAGCCAGAAGCAGAGACAGCACAAGCGGCAGCAGCAGCAGCGAAACCGTCGACGTCGTTTGGAGCGCCGAATGCTTGGGAACTGATTATAAATAGGTGCGCGTCGGCAAGTCGGCGACTCGCTCGTGTCAGCGTCACCTGCAGCCGCCGCCCGCTGCCAGCGGCAGAGGCAGCGCGACATCCAAGCGAACTCGCCGGCTTTCGTCCGAGTGGAGCCCCCGCAAAACCGGCTCTCGTGGGGCTTTTCATTTGCGGTCACTCGCGCACCTCCGTCCGAGTGTGTGTGTGTGTGCGTTGGTAGATGAGTGTGTGTAGGTGTTGGTGTCATGTAACCATTGGCCGTCGACGGGTCGAAGAAACACACTCGGGCTGATTGAGCCCAAAGCAGGCTGCATCTTCTCGAGCATTGGCCAGGGGGATCCCAGCGCATAGTAGTGACATTGGCAGTGGAGGCAGAGGGGCACTCGACGGGGGGAGAAGCAGGTGAACCAAATCTCGCTTTTCAAGTTTTGCCATTGTGCACGTGCTGTAAGCAACAACAACAACAACAACACCCAAGCAACAACAATACAAATTCCAGTGCCAACTTCATTCTGAGCAAATGAATCGCTGGCGATTTCACACCGGTCACATGATCACTAGCCACGCTTAATTGGCATGCAGCTCCAGTTGCAGAGAGCGGCTGCCCTGCCCCGCCCTGCACTGCCTTTCCCCGCTCTGGAAGCACTCGCGGCACTCGGCGGGGCTATCACAATATTTGAGCATGATATCTGACTAATCGCAGACATTACAAATAAATAAATAAATAAAAGCAAAGAGAGGGGAAAAGGCCAAACAGCATAACAAAATAAATCGCATATTCTGCGGTATTTAACGAGACTTTGTTTATATCCGAAAAATTCCATAAGCGAATATTGTTGTTTTGATTGGAATCTGATTTAGGGCGAACTGCCATGCCAGGATGGCACTAAGTGGAAGTCGATTCCACTTTCGCTGCTAATTGGCGCTCATTGAGGGGGCGATAATGCCCCACTCGACGGGTTTTACAGCCCCGATAAACGATGAACTACTGGATTGGGAAAGGGTAGGGACAGGTGTGTGAGTGGGGGGGGGGTCCTCATCTAATCAACTGCTGTGCCGTAAAACAATACAATCGTAAATAAATCAGATTCAAGTGTGGCCACTGTAAATCAGCAAGGTGCGAACCGTGGAGAGCCAGATCGGATAACTCTTCAGTTTGCAGTAGTAGCAAACGAGCAGGAAGTGAATGCGAATCGAACTTATGTACCATTATATAATATAGTATAGCATATGAAATCAATTGACTTGCCTTAAACCGATTCAAATTCTTCGCTTTATCTTCCGCGTTTTAGTCTGATCTGAACTGCATTTGCATTTGCGTAGATTCTGCAGAAATCGCGCGTGGTATTTACCCAAAGAAACTGGATTCTTTGGGGTTTCTTCGGGGTTTTCTCGACACGAGGCAACGCGACGTGTCTCTAGAGTCTAGACGACTCTCGAGTTGTCTTGAACTCTTCGTGTGAGCAGAATAATAATATAATTATTGTTGTCGGTAAAATCAACGACGACGATATATGAAATTGTAACCTACAATTTTTGATGAATTGCCCCAAGCAGCCAATCAATCAGAAACAAAACACGCACACGCACACACACACACACCTACACACACCTGGAGGGAGGCATCGAAGCGTCAAAGTCTATGCGAGATCGGGAAACACGTGTTGAGCGGATGACGAAGAGCTGCACAAGCAGAGACAAGAGAAATATTCAATAACGAACGACGAGCACAAAACAAAACCAACAAAACAACATCAGAAAACAAAAAAAACGAAAACTTAAAACACAAAAAAAATCCATACAATCAAAAATTCACAAACAACAATAAACTATGAGAGACAAACAAAAGAAATCCCACGAGATCTGAGACGCAGATGAAGCGCACTTTTCCACTTCAGCACAATTATATTTATATTAAGTACATACACGATATATACACGATATATCCGCCATATTTTCGCCACACTCAGCTGGCTCATCAAATTTCAAACTACATATTAAATAACTAACAAGCAATTAATTAAGACGAAAGATATTTCACGAGGGGACAGAGAGAAGAAGACAATCGCGATAGGGAAACCGCAGTGGCAGTTCCACAATCGTGTCGATGCTAGAACTAGTTAAACTGGTAATTAGCACTGTCCGAAATCGGCAGTACGATTCCGTCACTGACTAGATGGCGGAATATTTGCTCGTATAATAAGGCCATTAAGTCGGAGTCGCAACTGCGCGAATCATCGTCGATCGCGTCTCAGGCTGCGCGAGTTGTTAACCCTAATTATTGCATATCTGAGATACTTTCGGAGCGGTGAATGTGCATATAGATAGGGAGACACATTCGTATATACTCGCATCATTTAAAAGTACTCATGTAACTGATTCATATGCATTATAGCTATGTATGTGTGTGTGTAAAGGGAATGTGATTTACTTATTGTGTTCCAAGTGTTTCACTTTCGCGCACTCAAATTACGTTGCACATAAGTCGCGACCCCTCAACACCGCCTCCGCCCCCGCCCCCCTGGTCCCGCCCATGTCGCATAGAGAGCGGCACATCGAACAACAATTAAATGTGCATAACTAATCGGAGACCGTTAATTACGTTTCGTATAAATTAAACGAAGTCTTAATGTCGCTGGCGTGCTGATAATTGTGTTTCGCGGCTGGAAAAGCGATCGGAATCGACCGAAAATAAGAAGCAAAAACAAAACAAAAACGGCGAAACCTGTCACGGAATTTCTCACAGCAATTACGAGATAATTCCCTCAGCCGATTCGCAACATCATTCCCTTTATGGCAGCGCCATAAAGAACCATAAAGTCGCAGAACCACGGCCTAATTTCGCAACCTGCACCTGCTGCTGATATTGTTGCTGCTGTCGGGCGGGACGAAAGCCCTTGAGCTCTCTCCATCAACCGGACCGAGGCTAAGGCCAGAGCTGAAGCTGCACACGAGTCACTTTTCGCAGCTTTTATCGCTTATCAGTGGGGCCGATAAATGGCCACGCGGCGCTTGTCACACATCGGGGGGAGGGGGAGCATGTCGATTTGTATGCACTTCAGCTGCAGCCTCGTAGTATTTGCGTATTATTTATGGTGTGCACGTAACGGCCGACAAAGCTAACTGTAAAGTGTAACTCCGGCAAACACGAGTGCAGCGCCGTGTGTGCCGAGTCAGCTGATCATTGTAATCGCCATCGTCCGCGATCATGATGAATTGCTGGGGGGCAAGTTTGCCAGGCGCAAACAGCGCAGCAGCAGCAGCAACGGTTAATTGTGCAGGCGATTAATTTAACACTATCGAGCAGCACACGGGCAACAACAATAAGACAAACACAAACAACAAAAACAGTAGCAAGCAGGCCAGACACAATGCGGCATCTGGTGGGCCTACTACTTGTTCGAATTATGCATTACGCAATGATGTGGAATGCATTGAGGCATGTAAATCAGTCGCCGCGACTCGCGAGGTTGCTCACGTGAGGCTCCTCCTATATCAATATATCGCATGCGATCCAATGTTCGCGTTATGCAACTCTCTCCCTCTCCCCCTCTCACTCTCAACTTACGGTTTCGTAGGAAGTGCCCCGGCCGCGCCTAGTCATAAGTTAAGCTCTCCGGAATGCGTGTCAGGGTCCACCAGACTCCACTTGACCAAGTTCAATGCCAGCTGCAATGCTAACGCATCCAGCGCTGTTCCGGGCCCGAGCCCGAGCCCGGGTGCCCGTGCACTGAGACAAATTTGATGAGACATGAAAGTATAATGCGTTTATATCCGACGATGTTGTGTGGATTTCCTTAATATTGTTATTGTATTTTCGTGCGAATCGGCGGCGAATTCCCCGTCAAAACAAAACAGTCAATAAATATGTTAATCAGTATAACTGGCTGGCCATATAATGATCATTCATGAAATCGGCGACGCTAATGTCCCGCCCTGCCCTCGCTCAGTTAGTATCAATCTCCATAAAGTCGGGGGCTAAATTAATTCGATCACATGACCAAACCCAATTGGCGACAGCAGAAACGCAAAAACGCAAACAGGCTGGCCGTCCAGCAGGCCTGGCAAATACTTTTACCATGGCGCAATACGGGTACTCAACTCATTCGAGCTGACAAATGAATGCAAGATTTGAGACAAGTTTCCTGACAATGCAAAATCCGAACTGAACTTGCAGTTCATTGAACTCGCCGCAGTTCTTTGTTTCCGATATTATATTGATAGCAGATGAATTTCTCGGAGCTTAAGTAGTGAGTACCCCTGATCAGCTGGGGAAAACTATAAAAAACTTAAGTTAATGAGCATGAAGGTACAAAAATAATATAAATCGAAGTACGTAATGGAACCTCAAATTGCCTTTCGCATTTGTTGTTAAATTGCTAAAAATATTTTTGTTAATTTCAAAATTGCACTGAGGACGAAATTATCCAAATTTGATTACTTCAATTTCGTTTAGGTTTTCGTTTTTTCCACCATTAACGTGCGTTGTTAACAATTGAATACCCGGACGCAAAGTGGCGCTAAACGGCGGCCATTCAGACGATTTACGAGTGCTAATGAATCGTCAACAAGCAACGCGAATTAGCAAATCAATTTTTGGAGTGATAAACACAGAGGCGCGTATCAAAGCAGAAACAACAAAACAGAAGGCGAGATCGGCCTAGGTGAATTAATGTGTCATGCCCGCGCTGATAAACCATGAATGCCTTCGGAAACGTATGAACACGTCGCCGGAGAGACACAGGAACATTCGATATGGCACTCTGTTTGTCATTTGGGCCATTAGCTTTGATGGGTCACTAATCAATATGCCAGTCGTGGTGCAGCATACGGAAATTACATTGAGCACTCGCAGTGGGTTCAATGCACGCCACCGCGATGCCAGCCAGCTGGCAGCAGACGGGGCAACGGGGCGGATGCGCAATGAGGTGGCCAGCAATCTAGCGTGTTTATGCGTGACGTCGCTGCCTCACGTGATTGCCCAGCTCCGACTTGGGTAAGGTCTACGAGGCCTATGCTGCGTGCTAACAATTGTTAAATGCGATACATAAATTTGCATTAAAAGCTCCCAACTCTACTCGGTATGTAATCCTGGCAATTATCGGATTAGAATTTACTTTTAATTGCAGCGTGTGCCAACTGGTTTTAAATACTTAGTAAGTACCACATAAAAGGTCTCTGAGGCCTTCAGGGTAAGCTGAGCAAATATTTTGAGCAACCTTATCAGCAATGCTTCAGACAGATAAGACAGCCTCAACTGACACATTGTTGCGTCTTCTGTCTGAGTTGGCAGCGAAAACACCCGCAGGTAATCGCGCTGACCTCCCACTGTGCAAACATGCGCCAAAATGTTTCAATAACAAGAATATGTTATATAAACTTGCGCCAGGCAAATACAGTTACTAGTAAGTTGTTACTAGATTCCATTGTTGCATCATTAACTTAGAGTTTCCCATTCGGCATAAGAATAGTTCTTGGCTCTGTCCGATCTGCTGTGGGGAGATTAACATACTGCCCCGACATTGTCCGGGAAAATGACGCAGCTCATTGCATTCTTCTCCCAACAGGCGGCACAATGCAAATGAGATTTGCATATTCTTAGCACATTAGCGCAAATATTTATCGGCTCATGTAGCTGTGGGAGACTGGCGGACTGCCCTTAGTTGGGTCAGGTTGCGCCCGTTGTTGGGAGTCGTAAACTAACGCCAATATTTGTTGTTTCGCTATTCACAACAATGAGGAATTTACTTCAGTCATTGCGGCAATTCCAAGTTCTACAAGCTCCAAAGTTGCATTCCAGATATGCATGACGGGCCGCAATCTTATCAGACTGTTCTCGTTTCCGCCCATGCCTCAAACAATAACAGAGTGCGAGCAAGGGAATGGGTAAATATTGGCTAGAATCTCTCTTGTCAGCCTCCGTAACTCATATCAGAGTCTCCTCCTTTATTTGTCGCAAATGTAAATTCGATTATACAAAAGTTAATATTGCAAAAACTTGTCAGCTGGAAATATACGGTATACCATAAATCATGAAGCAATTGCATATTCAGATAAATTTCTTATTTATTGGCATTGTGTCTGTGCAGTAAATTTTAATTTCAATTTTAAAATAGTATATAAGCAAAGCAATCACTAGCCCAATGATTAGCACAGAACGTAATGGGCCGTAATGAATGCAAAATTATGCGAGCCAACAATTTATGGCTGCTATTACATTTATATGTACATTCATACGTCTGGCTCTTATTGATTTCGAATTGCTATTATAAATTTAAAGGAAAGCCCAACGGAACAACTAAATTATGATTTACCACATAGATTAGCCACCGACAATAATTGTTAACAATGGTCTTCCCCTACTCGGGTGCAATCGGTTAATTATTAGGTTAAAAGCCGCTCTTGATTAGATTTTCTTTTATTTGCAGTTAAAAAATTTATGGAACAGGCTTGTGGGTTGGTTACCTTATGAATAAATACGATATCTATGTTTGTATAAATTTGATACTAGTGAGTTGAACAAGTGCGGAGGAGTTGGAGGCATGAAAGCACAGCTAACGGTAGCGGGTCCGTAAGTTTTGTATCTTTGAGTTTAACTGATCACAGTGACCAAAGCCCGAAAGTATGCAACACAAAATATAACAAATAATCACTCGTCGCAATTCCAATCGAAAAATCTCCAATTTTAAAGCATATTTTTAATTTTATTGTATTTGAGCAGAGCGCGCTAACGGTATGTGATTAATTTAAATTAAAGAGGGTTTTGGGGGGGTAAACAAACATTGTAAAGGCGCAACTTCCATGAAGAAACTTCACTGGCAAGTGACACTTTGTGACACAGTTCAGTGGGTGATGCGTAGGTGTGCTGATGTTACAGTAATAAAACGAGTCTCTAATCCTCTAGAGTAACATTGCGAAACAGATATGACATCGACTCCTTGTTGTGAATACGGCGTATAGCTTCGGCGATCAAAATCGATATATCGATCGTCTTGATCTTGTTGCACTGCAACTTCTGCACTTCATGTGGAATGGTATTGGTGACGACGATCTGGAAGTGAGAGTGATGTAGTTAATAGACACACCTGATAGAAAATATATAGCTACGTACCTCGTCGATGACCGACTCTTCGAGCAGGCGAGGCGCATCCGAACTGAGCAGTCCGTGTGTGGCTAGCACATAGATCTTGCAGGCTCCATTATCCTTCAGCATCTCGGCCGCAGCCACAAACGATTGCACATCGTCAATTAAGTCGTCCTTCAAGGCCGAAGAGTAAATGTGTTAGTCATTGGGTGGATAAGGTTTCTTAAGGCTTATACTTACCACCATGATAGCAATACGGCCATTCACATCGCCCACAATGGTTAGCGGCGGCTTAACCTTCACAGGATGCTCTGGCACGCCCACCGAAACGGAGGTGGTGCGCGTGCGGCTGCTACTGGGAGCATGTTGTGGAGTAGAGTTTCTTGTGATTAAAGTGGCAGTTGGCATTTTGTTGCAATATGCAGGTTGTGGTGCATGGTGTCGTGGGTAGATGGTGGTGTGAGGTGGTGTCGGACGACAAGTGCAGGTGTTTGTGTGGTGCGTGTTGAAGTAGTTGTTGTTGTTGTTGTAGTGAAGATCGTAACCAAAAAAGAGAAATGACAATACATATGGAATCCGCATTTCGTTGCAAATCAGATAGTAAATCGTTTATGAATCGAAATTTAATATACATATATACAAACCTAGACCCCATCGGCACGCACATTTCAAGAGAATTTCCTAATATATTGCAATACGCCCTGCATAACACAAATAACAGAAATGAGGAAAACAAATTTCGGTTTCTTTTCGATACAACGTTGAACTCGGAACAAGGAAGTGGCAACTGTTGCAAGACACCAAATCGGAAGGCGTTTTTGTCTTGCTGAGCAGATAAAAGAAAATTGCTAGCTGGAGATATGTTATGCGGCATACAACTGTTACACAACGCATCGATGTGGTGGGTTAGTCATACTTTAAACGCTTTGTAGCTACAACAGTCAGTGAGGTGTGTGATGTTATTTATAGAACTAAGGGCTGTAACTTCTCATATAAAGCAAACAATACTCATGCCTTTAATATTCTTCTGACTATGCAAATACATTGCAAAGTCTACACAACAATTGCTACTCGAAATACCAAAGATAGAAAGCAGAGCAATTCATTTTCGATAAATAGCAAGAGTATGTGAATTTATACGAAAATGAAGTAGAGCACGAGACTGGACAAGTTGAGTTCTATCATTTCAGTCATAAAAGAAGGTTGCCTAGTTTCAACAAATGCGAGCAGACAGAGGAGCTAAGCTTGGAGACTCACCTGGTCGGAGGTGGCGAATATCTGCCATCAACCTCATCACTTTCAGCCTCCTTCTGCTCGCCGTGTATAACAGCCAGGCCAAGACGCAATCGTTCTGCGTACGAGTTAGCCTTCTTAGCCACGCCCGGGTTGCGTGCTACAATCACTGAGTTACGATAGTCGGGTATCTGTTGGAGAATTGGAAACAAGTTAACAATAACAACATGTCCCTAATGCGTCGACTAGTGCTTACGCTCTCCTGAATGTATTGTAGTAAGAATGGCGAGGCGCGCAAATTGTCGACGGGTATGTCGAAAAAGCCTTGGATCTCCTTCTGATGCAAGTCCATTGTGATAATATGCGTGAGGCCCGACGTGCACATCATCTTGGCCAACAGCTTGGAGACAATGCACCCACGCTTGCGCATCTTGCACTGTTTGGAGTACGGCAAGTAGGGAATGACGCCAACAATGGAGCGTGCCGAAGAAGTCTTGCACGCATAGGCCATAATAAGAAGTTCCATAATGTTGTTGTTGGCATCCCTGAAAAGTAAAGATCATAAGTAACTTTGGCAAAAGAAAGTGTTGATTCCATTACTCACTTGGTGCCCGTTTGTATAATGTAAATGTCCTTGCCGCGCACCGAATCACTTATCTCAACGATGGTCTCTCGATTCGATTTGTGGAACACCGAACAGCCTCCGTTCTTGACGCCCATGCGCTCGGCCACCATGTTAGCCAGGTCCGGATGCGAGTTTCCATTAATAATAACAATGTCCGATGTCGAGGTGTTATCCATGTCGCTTCTGCAACGCTTCGGTGGGCGCACGCTGCCTAATCTAAAAAAACATGAGGGTTCCACATTAGAACGAGACTCAGATGATGAAATCATAGCAAAATCGACACATAACAAAATAACAATTTAACAGTGAACAGTGGGCGCTAGGTGGGTGTGATGGCAGATACCTGCGTTTGGACATGCTATAAACGATATGGCTTCCCTGCTATGCGACTAAAACAACCGTAAATATTACGCGTATGGCGGCGTTGCCCGTGTCTGACACACGTTACTTTATTGATTAACCCCGTGAACTACTTGTGTTATTTATGTGTCTCCTGCAACAAGCTGCAAGCAATTAGGCTCGCAACTTTGTCGACGCTGTTGCCCAGTTCTGTGGCACTACTTTTAATGCGAGTTCCGCCGTTGTTGCCTTCGCTAAAAGTTGAGGAATGCCATGACGCAAATTCCTGTGTTAATTCTGGCCGAAACCGCAATGCCAACTGCGCGTTCTGTTATCGACCAAACAGTCGCACATATGAGCGCTGAATGCGTTTGTGTGTGTGTGTTTGTGTCTTTCTGAGTGCGGATGTGTGTATGGCAACGTCAAAAGCGCCAAGGAAAACATTAGACAAGGCAAAATGGCAGCCTTTCCAGGCAGTCATTCAGCCCAATTCGGCCCAAATGGCCAGTTAAGCCACGAGCAATAGAGCGACGCATAGTCTAAGCTGATTGGAAACTATAAGTTCTCGCCAAGACATCGCACGCGAATCGAGTGGAGTCTAATAAAAGTGAAAGGCCAAGCGGTTCAATCCGGTAGGTGACGGTGGGACCACCCTACGCTGGTTGCAGTTAACTGGGCGTGACTCAGGCGGCACACTGCGACTTCTTAATTGAAATTCTATTTTTAATTCGCCTGCAATACAGGTCAATGTGCTGGCAGCTGGAGCAGCCAAAGGATACGCCTTGTCAGCGAAGCAGTTGAAGTGCGAGTCCTAAGGAATCCCATTAAGTTGCAAGTGCCATGGGTGACTCGGGTGAGTATAGCAGATTTCACTGTAGGCTGCTGCTCCTTTCATAACTCACGACACTTCCGCAAAATGATATCCAATTCCGACGCCTTTCGGTGAATTGAGCCTTGGGCGAAACGCAACCGCGACTATTCAATTCCATACGTTGACGTCTGAGACGGCACTTCCTTTAACTTGGCAGTTGGAGAAACTGCAGCGGCGAAAAGTTGCCCGTAGACGATAACCAAGACACGCATAGGTGTGCCACCACCCAAGGGGCTTCATGCCTCACGTGGATTTTAAAGATAGCGACGCGGCAGGATTAACCTTTTCTGGCACGGTAGGGTGGGCCCTTAGAAATTCATGTCGGCACAGCTGCAGCAGATTAGTTATAGCCCAGTTGCATTAGAAGTGCCCGCGTTGCACGTTGAAAGCGCCACTCGAACAGAATACTAAGAATCGACACAATGTTGGGCATAGCTTGCGATCCCTTGCAGCATACGAGCATGTATGAGCGTGGCTCAGATGGTACATGCAGTCTCTCTTTTGACGATCAGTCCGAAGATTAGCCACACCTCCTCACTCACTAGATATTGTGCCAATACTGACTTCTTCTTTCTCTGAGTTGCAGACAGCGAGGACAGCGACGGCGAGGGCGGATTGGGTAACGTGTCGCGTGTCATCATACGTCCACCGGGGCAGAGCGGCAAGGCCAAGAGAGGACACTTGTGCTTTGATGCCGCATTCGAGACAGGCAACCTGGGCAAGGCGGAGCTGGTGGGCGAGTTCGAGTACGATTTGTTTCTGCGTCCCGATACGTGCAATCCCCGCTTTCGGTTTTGGTTCAACTTCACCGTGGACAATGTGAAACAGGACCAACGCGTGATCTTCAATATTGTCAACATCAGCAAGAGTCGCAATCTCTTCAACTGCGGCCTGACTCCGCTGGTCAAGTCCTCCAGTCGGCCGAAATGGCAGCGACTGCCCAAGCGCACGGTGTTCTTCTACCGCTCGGCCATGCATCAGGGCCACTATGTCCTCAGCTTTGCATTCAATTTCGACAAGGAGGAGGATGTATATATGTTTGCCTTGGCATTGCCTTACAGCTACTCCAGACTGCAGTCCTATCTCAATGTGATAGATGCACGCCAAGGAAGCGAGAAGCGTTTCACGCGTCGTGTACTCGTTAAATCCTTGGTACTTGTTGTTAATGCCTCCTCTTTTCGTTTGATCTCAGTTTTATCTTTTTTATAGCAAAATCGGAATGTGGACATGCTGACTATTGATCAGGTGACGCATAATCAACGCACGACCAATCGTTTGGACCGAAGCTTCATTCGCGTCATCGTCATCCTTTGCCGAACACACTCCAGCGAGGCGCCCGCCTCGCATGTCTGCCAGGGCCTCATCGAGTTCCTGGTGGGCAATCATCCCATAGCGCAGGTGCTGCGTGAGAATTTTGTCTTTAAAATTGTGCCAATGGTCAATCCGGACGGAGTGTTTCTGGGCAACAATCGCTGCAATCTGATGGGCCAGGACATGAATCGCAATTGGCATGTGGCCTCGGAGTTCACGCAGCCGGAGCTGCATGCCGTCAGGAACGTTCTAAAAGAGTTGGATAATTCTGATGTGAGTCGATTAATACCATTGAGATATCGATATCGATTACGATTACAGCATTCTTGATTACTTGCTCTTCGTTCTGGCAGACATATCAAATAGACTTTGTGATCGATCTGCATGCCAACAGCAGCATGCACGGCTGCTTCATCTACGGCAACACTTACGAGGATGTCTATCGCTACGAGCGCCATCTTGTCTTCCCTCGCCTCTTTGCCAGTAATGCGCAGGATTATGTTGCCGATCACACGATGTTCAATGCGGACGAGCGGAAGGCGGGCAGCCTCCGGCGATATTGCTGTGAACGCCTGAGCGACACTGTCAACGCTTACACACTAGAAGTGTCCATGGCAGGACACTATCTGCGGGATGGCAAGACTATTGCACTGTACAACGAGGATGGGTGTAAGTGCTCCATCCTTTCCTTGTGCTGAGCGATAGCCCTAAAGATCGTGTCCTTGTGTCCTTTGTAGATCATCGTGTGGGCCGCAACTTGACACGCACTCTGCTTCAGTATTATCGCTTCATCAACGTGCTTCCTGTGCCGCTTGTGTCCGAGATGCGCGTGCAGGGCAAACGACGAGGACGTACACGCACGCACCACTCACGTTCTCGGGCCCGATACGAGGTCAAGCCGCGGCCAAAGACGACACGTTGTCATGCCCCCATTGCCTATACGAATCTGAGCATCTGCTACGACTCGGCCGGCGGTGGTGGGGTGTCCTCGGACGAAGGCGGCTACTCACCAGTGCGACCGCTGCCTATTGCGCCCGGCAGCAGCACATTCAGCGGTTATAGGAACTATCGACGCGCTGCTACGGCCAGCTGCGCCGCGCACGACCAGTATTCCGTTGTGCATGGCGATCATGGAGGCGTCAGCCGCAGCAAGAGATCGGCAGCGGCAGCTGCTCCACTCATAGAGCTGCCCCCTGGCGTCAGTGTGCCGCCCAAGCCGTACCTATCCATAATTGATCTCAATCAGCTGACTCGGGGCAGCCTAACACTTAAGGCGAGTAGTTTTGATGCGGATGATCGGCGCTAGACTGGAGACTAGATATGGGCTGGTTTTTCTTAACTCTAATCGATTTTCTATGCTTCTTGCCTGTTGCAGCTTTGTTTCCTAAGTAAACAGTTATATCTAACGTATCTAATCGAAAGCTTTTGTTTCACTCACAGGGCAACAAGTTGGCGCTCGTAGCGAGTGAAATATCAAGCTTATCACACACACGCTGGTAATTATATACAACACCAAAATCCCCACGTATACATACGTAGGCATATGTATGTGTGTGTAGTTCTCAGTGGTAATTGCTGTCTATTGTTGCGCATTGCCTTGTTGGCTTGATGCCAGACAGAGACCGCAAGCTCCGCAGCCCCTGCAGCCCCTACGGCCCATGAGTCCATGCGACAGTGCGGCGTCTCCGATTGTAATGCGAGCAGATGGCGGCTAATATTTACAAATCACAGTTATCTGACACACACACAGCAACAGCAGCAACAACAACAAAAGAAGCAGCAGACTGCATTTATTGGTACTTCTATCTTTCCAGAATTGGGTCGTGGAGAGGTGGCGACCTTTTCACTCGAGATACACGTGAGTGCATGGATGCGTGGGGTGTGCATTTAATTACAATCCATCTATTTATCTTATCACGCTCACATGTTAACCAGACTCTGCTTTGTACATACAATTATTTGAATATGTGTGTGCATATTTACAAACGAGTACCTGTTAAAAACGCGCTCTTTCGACTGAAACACGCGCGAGTTCTTTGATAACACTACGAAAATTCGAGCACCGAACGGGGCAGCCAAGACAACGAAACAGAACGCAAAGCAACAGCGTGTTGATTGATTAACGTTTCAATGAACAAATCCGTCGCCTGTAGTGCTCGCAATCGCGAGCTCGGAATCAATAAAAGACACTTATCGTTTTGTATAAATAAAAGCGAATTGAAAAGAATGAATAAATAAATGGAGCGCAAGAGCACATTGAGAGCGGGCGCCCAGCGTTGCCGGACTGTTTTGAGAGTGTCTGGCAAATTGATAACATAAGTGAACTACTGAAAATATGATTGAAACATACAAAGATAACGATTTAGCTATTTATAAAACTATAAGCATCGTTTTTTTTGTATTCTCTGTCATGTATTTTTATTTTCATTAGCATTACTAGTTTGTCTCACTGGCACTGGCAACGCCGGCAGAATGTGTTGAACAAAACAAAATACGAAATGAGGCAATACAGACAAATGAAGTAACCAGTAACGCAACCACATACACATATACATACAAACGAACATATGTCAACAGAGAAGTAAAACGCAAATAAAACTTTTGTGTTAGAATAAGCAGAAATGGCGTGGGAGTGGAAGCGGGATTGTAACAATCGAAGAAAACAGAAAATGTACACACAGTGAGGCACTAATTAAATTACAACACAAAATATGCAATGTAAAGAAACCATAGGCCGTTTTTTACTTGTTCCTCTGTAGCAGCATGTCGTTGCTGAAGTCTTCTTGCTGTTAAATTTTTTAATATGTAATTATTTATTGAGTACACACATATACCACACTGGGACGTTTTGCGACCGCCCTGGCGAATTATTGATTCTCTTTTTACACTACTGTGGCAACTGTTTAAAAATACATTTATTTGTACATATATATGTATAAATTTTCGACTCAATACAGAACCGCTGCAAATGATATCACAAATGCAACTGACAAGTCGTAGAAACTGGCTGCGAATGAACAATAACACTTCATAAGTGAAAAATCAAACACACATGCGTAATTTGCCCTGGTATCATCTGCACTCTAATAAGAAGTGCAAACAACAGTGGTATTCCCAAAAACGATTGTGAGTGGAAAGCATATGGAATGTTATCGAAGAGCTCAGCTGTTCACCAAGCAAATTGGCAACATATTAATCGAATCGTTGATAAATTTTTTAAAAGTTTTAAAATAGGATGGATAAGAACAGAAACTGACATCATATTCCGGCAAATGAGAACATTTGTAATACTTGTGTTTTTTTGCGAATTATATTTCTTCTTAATACGACGATCTGGTAACTCTAACGACTTGGTGCCCTGCGGCTGAGAGCTAATTTAAAAACCGTTATCCAACCTCAAATTTAAATTGTATGTAAAATTATTGGAATTCGGTACTGTGTGTTGCAAAATACAATAAGATTTTTCATTGCATATATAATTTTGGTAAATTCTTTTCTAGATTGAAATAATGCCAAACTTTAAATTAAGCCTGATGTATTTGTTCAGTTTTTGTTTTGTTTTCATCATAATATAAAAACATGTTTAAATTTTTTTTTAGCACTAAAAGCACTAGTATGAAAAGATTATGTTCACATATCTTTCAATGTATTTCGTTCCGGTTTAATTGTATTCGATTCACATGAATTGCAATTTGATAAGACTTCGTGTGAATTTTCAATCATTACCAAGTTAATCTCCGTACATCATGGTTGGCTTTTTCTGCATGCTGATAGTTGTAGGCTCAGTTCAGTGTTCCCATTTCAGAGCTAGCGAGGTGGACTCGCTTATAGACTTAGAGCTCGAGTTTTTGAGCAACTTCAAGAAATATGCGAAGGAACTGCGAGGAAAGCTCAGCTTAGTTGAGGGGTAAGTGTAAATCCGGCTATAGTCTAAAGCATCACGACTGAAAATCTCAATAAGTGCGATTTCGGAGTACACGGATCTTGTCCTCAACGCCATCGATAATCCCGATCTGTACCTATCAAACCCTGCTTACGCGTTCAAGTTCATCCGTCACCTGCGTCAGGATTGGGTCGCCTGGAAAAATGTAATGGAGCAAAACCTGGGAGCAGATCAGATAATGGAACAGAAACTTCTGCTCAAACGATTGCCCTCTGAGAGTCTTCTGCAGAAGTCCGTAACGAACTTGCAGTTCATTGTCAACTTCTATGGTCTGACGCCCGAAATCATCCGCATGGGGACCCTTCCAGGCTTGAAGTAAGTATTTTGACTGGAATCACGCGACTAGCAACATGTTGATTACAAGTACAGATTGAGCCCCATCGAGATCTATCACTTGGCTGTGAAGCTGCAGAACCAGGGAAAGCTCCACGAAGCAGCTGACTGGTTGGCGATTGCAGTTGACAACTACACGACTTCACCACAGAATGATGTCATTGGCATTCCTCACTGGCGGGTCTACGAATTGCAGGCAAAGGTTTTCATTGGCCTGAGTAAGTACAATATCAGTTGTAGAAGATCAACAGCCGCAACTAATGGACCTTATTGTTTTCAGATATGCATGACGAAGCTCTGGCGGCACTTGGCTCTGCCATCCAGCTTGAGCCCTATAACTTAGAGCTGCGTGAGCAACGACAAGAGCTGAAGTTTCCTTCGCGGCATATACCGAATAGCCCTATCGAAGCTGCACCTGCCACCAACGATGATCTGCAGCTGGTATGCCGGAGGGGCAAGGTGCAGGCGGATATGTACTGTGAGTACAACACTATTGTCTCAGAGTTTCTGCAAATGGCGCCGCTTAAGGCGGAGATCATTCAAGAGCAGCCCTTTGTGGTTCTCTACCACAATGCTATCTACGATCGTGAGATTTACTATATAAAGGACGCCCTGCGTCGCTGTCCTCCAAGTTTACGGTTTGAAGAAGAAAAAGGAATCTGGGGCTGCCAGTTGCCCGACAACTACAGCTCGAGGTTTCTGCAGATAAATGATCGCATCCAGGACATGTCTTCACTCAGCAAGCTCAGTGAAGGTTTCACTATTATAGAGTATGCTACGACTGAACCGTTTGATCTACTCGAGCTACCCCATGTAAGTAGCATGACTTGCAAGCTTCCGCCTTGCAGAATATCCTACCCATTAAATTCTATTCTTCCTTTGTATGCAGTTTCAAAATGTTGATATTGATGAAATAGAAGCATCTGTCATCATATTTGTAAGTTAAATATTTCCCGCATATCCATTCTCTTAACTGTATTCCCTGTATTATTAGCTGAACGATGTTTCAATGGGTGGTGCCGCCACTTTGCCGTACTATGATATCACAGTTCTGCCCCGACGAGGTGACGCGTTGGTCGCCTTCCACGAGGCGAACGAAGAACTCCAAATATGTCCCACTGCCGTGGGGTCTTCCCTGGGTGAGTCTGCGTAAACTGATCTGTAGTACTTTGCTAATGTCTGTCTTCTTGCAGCCATCGTTAAGTTGCTTTTTAGTGATGATTAATAAAAAGACTAAAGAAAGGTTTCCTTCGACATTCAAATTTCATACTCTCTCAAAATATTTGCCGATATGTAATGTAATTCACTTCTGTTTAAGTTATGGCTTGATTCATAAATTAAATTTAAGCAGCATGTAAAGTGGAGAAACTTATTTACAAGTCACTGTAAGCTAAGATCACACCTTTGAAAAACTGAATTGGATCTGTAACTCTAGGCTGAACAGCGGTTATAATAGATAAGTAAGGTTGTATATATTACCCCACACCAAATAATAGTAATAATAATAATACAACATATATTAAATTATTTCGTCATACATTGATTTGCAATTTATTTCGTTCCATCAACAATATCCGTGAAGCTACAAAAGTTCTAGGACTGTGGGTAGACTAAGTGTTGAGTCGAGTAAGAGCGTTGTTAACAGGAAAACTTGGAAGAAAGCTACAGTCGAGATCATACATAATACCTACATACAAATTATTCTCGACAGATTAAGTTCGCACTTTGTGCTCGCCTGCCGTCCGTTTATTGACACAACTTATCTTCTGTATTTATTGTTTGATCGGAATGGAATTTGGGTGAAACATAGATATTATGGTCAGCTAATATTATATGTTTAAAAAAAATTGCTAGGCGGGTCCTCCTTTAGAAGTTCAACCGCAGCCACACAATTTAAACTCTAGAATATAAATGCAGTATGATTGTATGATTTAAAAAAAAGACTTAACTAATCTAGTGCCCATCAAACATAAAATATACCATTAAATTCGGCAACATGATATATAATTATTATTGGAAACAACAGAGAGGATAACAACCTGAAATACTCTCCTCTTTTCAAGTTTGAATTTCGACTTTGCCTGATAATGTTCCTTACAAGACATAGAATCCTGATAGGGTTATACAAAGGATTTTTCCGGGGGGCTATTTCAATTGATCTTTTGATTCGAATCAATGTTTACAGAAACCTTGTTGTCAATGTTCCCAAGGTGACACAATTTTTTTCGACCATGAATAAAACCATATAGAAATAAAATTCTAGCGAATTAATTCCTCACTAGAACTCGGCATCCGCCTGTCCGGTCAGGTTCAGAGTCCATTCAGGAATGTCCAAACGCAGTTGGCACAAGATTTACTTTCTTTGCTTGCGCCTGCACTCAGCTCATTGCACTATTAAGTGGGCAATTAAATTCAATTAGGCTTCCTCCATGCACTCCATCTCTAGGCTTCTCCTCTAGGCTACTGTGACTCCGGCAGTGCGGGTCTACTCCCGGCCATTTATCATGGTCGACACGCATCGCTGGCATTGCGACTCCTGCTCCTTGCTCCCACTGCAGCGAGCAAGTTTCCACTTCGATTTCGTTTCGCGCTGCTAATAATTGCTCAGATTTATCGTTTTGCTGGAATTTTCCTGTTTGTCGACTCTGGTTTCTTGGTTTCCCTCAATGGAAAACTTTTCTCGAACTTTTTGACTTTGACTTCGATTTTGATTTCGATATGAATTTTATTGTAGATTGAGATTGACTAAGGTCCAAGCAGATGTGCTTAAGCTTTCACCTTCAAATTTTGGTCTTTTCTAATATGTACGTACGAAATTCAGGAACGAATGAAGTGCTTAAAATTAATGAACATTACCTTGTAAATTTCCAGGATGCATAACAACAAATAATCAAAATATTTTAAAGAAATCATTTAGTTCCCTTTCACCATTAACTTTACCTTTGCAACTTGCCGTTAAATTTACCTTAATGACTACCATTTATTTGCAGTATCTACCTAACCAGTGCTTTATTCCACCCGATTGCCCACTCTGTGGTTAGGGTACTTCGGCTTTTGAGCCACTGTCATTGGGACTTGCCGAGTAGTCGCAAAGTTTGCCGTGCATTTATCTTGATTTCGCCTACTCAAATTGAGTCGCATTGCCAGACAGACAGCAGGCAGCATATGGCGGGGAGTCTGCTCGGAGCCTTCTCCACGCAAGGTAACTGCGGCAATTTATCAAAATTTGCACACGGAAGGAGTGCGCGAAATGAACAGGAGTGGGTAGGAAAGGAGAGGGGGACAGGCAGAGACAAGCCACAATAGCAATTGGCATGCGTGTGCCTGATTGCACGTTGTCTATGAGTGTGTAGGTGTGTCTGTCAGTGTCTGTGTGTGTGTGTCTGTACTTGACTTAAATTGCTTTTTTCAATGCCAACGGCTGCAGCTATTTGTTGCTGTTGTTGCTTCCTCTGTCCTGGCCGGAGAACTGCCTGTCACATGTGGAGCCAAATGTCATTTCAGCAAAATCCCTCAAGTCGTTCGTCTGTCTCTGTCCCTCCTCTTTCTACGTAAGAAAACACAGTGCAAAATGTGTTGGCAACATTTTTCTGTGACTCTTTAGATTGCACTGGGACAAGGTTTGGGGACGATGCTGGAGACGGCCACGGCCACCGAGACAGAGACGGCGACTTCGGCTGTTTTTACAAGACAATAAACATTTGTTGCTTCTGTTGCAGCAACAAAAACAACAACAACAATACAAACCTAAATGAGTGTGGGCTCCATTTTGTGTGTGCTCTGAGGTCAGGAAAAGGTGCAGACGAGCATGCGATGACTGCAGAAAGATGCTTGTCACAACTTGTTTAAACGTGAATGTGCACGATGTGGTTAATGCAATTGCACTTTTTGAGGTAAATTAATTAAATGGCCCTAAATAAGAATTTTGTGTATGTTATTAGGACTTGTTTAACTAAGGCAACTTCTGTTTTCTGCAGGTCAAATGGTGTTTCTCGAAGGGTGTGAAGCAGATTCAAAGAAGTTTAATTATTCTTGCTTAGGATCTGTTACTTTCAGTCCATCGGTCCGTTTGAACGTCGAGATCTCAGCCATAATATAAGCATGAAGGTTCCTGTCTACCATACGCCGATGCATTTTAGTTAAAATGTTAGACGCAACATTCGATTCGTTTTCAAACGACTACACAATGTATAACTTATTGACCTCAACATACTTATACAGTAAGCTGACTACAGTGTCTATTTCTCCTCCAAACATTAATCCGATCGGGCAAAAGGCCGCCTGCCATACTAGTATTCTAAGTTGCCGGCGTACTTGCACGTGAAAGAAGACTTTTTCTTTAAGTATTATCAGAGTATTCGTAGAGGTTTTTATAAACTGCTCAAGGGCGCAAGGGTACCCGCAAAGCGTGCCCAAATTAGCATTCGTCGGTTGCATTAATAACAGAAAAGTGAGGCTAAAGGCGAAATTTTGTTACACTTGCATGTGCTTATATCTTCCGATCATTCCTATACGAGTGCAATATAATAGTGCAGAATTGAAAAGTATTGCGTATGTTCAATTTTATATCTAAGATTCGTTGGCACAAATTAGTTAAGATATTTCTAGAATTAAATATAAAAAAAAATGCATATTTAATATATACAATGGAAAAGTTCGGATTTAGTAAATTTGCAATATCTTGACAACTAACGAAAATCGGCTGATTAGTTTGTATGGCACTTATACGATATATCAATCCGATTCGGCTGGTTCTAATATATTTCCAGAGTGCAGCAATATAAATCATGTGTGCCAAGTTTTTTTTAAGATAACTACACATAAACTGATAGATAAGTTTTGGTTGCAACAGACAGACGAACGGGCGGATAGACGGACAGATATGGCATAAGTGACCTCCCTTGGTGATTTTATTTCTTAAGATGCGTTGCAAACACTGTTCAAAATATCCTTATTATAACCTCTGCAAGGGTATAAATATGTTGCTTGAAATAGATGTTTCTTTTAGATATGTTGTCCAAATATATTTCTCTCTCCCTAATTGCCTCTCTTCAATTTTATTAGATTGCTAAATATATCATCTGTTTATTCATTCGATATACTATCATTAACTTGAGCTGAATAGATTTGGGTCTGCCCACCTTACTTAATATATCATTATAGCTTAGATCCGATAAGGAGTCCCAAGCAACTCTCAAATCTCTTTACTTCACTTTGGCTCACTGTCATTTGTTATGAGGTTCTTCAGCTTGTTTCTCAAGTTTCAACAAAGTTCCTGTTTCCTTTTCCCGCCTGCCTGCTTTACCTTTTCCACTTATCCATCTTGTTCATCTTCACGTCTAATAAAATTAAAATGCCAACCATTTTCACTTAAGTCCTTCCGTGCAATGCGATAGTCTTCGCTCGCCTGGCTCACTGTCAGTTCTAAAAAATTAGCAACAATTTTTCAGCATCGCATCAAACGCGTCTGTCAACCGCAACGTAAGGCGCGACCGCCCTCCCCTCTGCCATATTATTCCTCCCCTCTGAAGCTTGCCCCAAAGAAGGCACTTAACAGGCAGCGGTGCTGAGCTTCTTGGCTGCTGCTTGCGCGCTACACCTTGTTACTCTCTGCTGCCCCGCCTTTTGTCTGCCGCATGCCACATGCCGCACACGCACTTTGTCATCTACTCGGCAAGCGTAATCTGATATGCTTCGGCTTACATTTTTTATTTGCCACAAACGATTTGCTGTACACAATTTGCTTGAAATTTTTATTCAAACAACAATATGCTGGGCTGAGATTGTGGTTGAGACTGGAGAAATGTGGCTTGGGAGAGATTCCTCTTTTAGGCAGCTACTCCTTCAGTGTGTCACCCGATGGATTCACCTTCGGATCGCTGCAAAAGACACTCGGCAAATTAATTTGCTGCAGACGGCGCTCAAGACGCTGGGCGTGGTCCGTGTTGACATCTAGAGAGCACTCACCCCTCTTACCCCTCTCACTGCCTCTCGCTCTCCTCTGATTTTTTTCTTGGGCTCTTTTGCTGTTTTAAATTGGTTTCGAGTTCGCGTTCCGCGTAGTTTTTTCGCTGAGTTTTTCTCTTGCACCTTGGCTAATTGCAATTGGATGCGCCTGTTGCTGACAGCTCCGGGCGCGGAATCTTTCAAAATTTAAGCGCTTAAAGCGATCGCTGAGAGAAACACACACACACACACACACACTCCGCAAAGTGGGTTCCTGGCGTTAATGGCAGTTTTATGGCCAATGCGTTGCGGTCCCTTTGGGCGGCAGCTGCTGCCAGTGCGAATATTTTCCAGTTGCAGTGGCTGGGGCAAAAATCTAATCTATGCCAGGCCACACCACACTCCCACACTCATTCCACACACACTCACTATTTTTTTGGGTTCATTCTCTTTTTTGTTGCATACTTTCGCGCGCAGCACAGTAAATTGCCCCTTGAAGAATACGTTGCGCTGTGTACCTAGCTAGGCACACAGGAGCATAGCGAGAATGCGTGCGTGTGTGAGGTGGAGTGTGCGTGGGGGCGGGGTGTCGGTGTGTGCCTTTTAATCGGTTTGACTTTGCTGCTGACCTGCGGCGCAACAACAAGGACCACGACACAAGGACAACATCGACAACAGCGACGAGAAGGACAAACAACGTAGCCGGCGTGGCCCGCAGCAGATTGAATCCTAATCGAGGTTTTGACTTTGGTTACGTTGCGTAAACACGCAACAACCGGTGCACAGACGCACACACGACTGCAGTCGATTGTAGCACACTGCGTACCCCGTTCGACCCCTCCCCTCTCCTCCTTCCTCCACAGAGAGCCCTAGCGCACGGCTGCTGCTCATTTGGGGGCAATTTGTGCGTTGTGCTCCACCTCGGGGCACATTAAGAGCGGCTGCTGCTGCAGCTTGTGCTTGTGGGCTGCTGCCTTTAAATGCGCTTTTAATCGCTGACTTTGTGCCTGCTTGTTGGTGCCACCTCCTCGTTGGTGCCTCAAAGTTGGCATCAATATTGAACTGGCGCGTGTCTATGCAGCTGTCGACAGCGGACACAACTGCGTTCGACTCACGTAGACAGTGGGAGGAGGAGTTGGGCGAGGCACATACCACACACACACACTGTGCGAGCAACTTTTGACAGTTTAAAGTTTGACACTCCAGTTGCCTCTGTGTGCAAGTGTGTGTTTGCAACTTGTGACACAAAAGGCGACTCGAGCAACGAGCAAAGACTTTGTTCTCTGCCCGCGTCGTGGCCCCTTTTTGTATGCAGCACTGACTTGACTTGTCACTGTCTCTGTCTCTGTCCCTGTCTCTGTCTCCATTCCTTTCTGTCCGTCTCCTCGTCCGTTTGTCCGTGTGTCTGTGCGTCTGGCGCGCCCTCCCTGCGACCTTCAGCTCACAGCAACAGCAGCGCCAGCATCACGTAAGCATTTCACTTTGTGAGAGTGGACACCCCGTTCCCATCTCCTCTCTCTCTCTCTCTCTCTCTGTTCTACTCCCCCTCTCTCTCTACTCTTCCACATTTGTGTATGCATCAATTTTTAGTTATTTCTTGCTATTTTGTACTTTATATGTATAACTTGCTTGATTTTGTTCACTTTTTTTGTTGAAAATTTGCTTTTACTTTTCGCCAGCGTCGTCGCCGTCTCTGCTTCTCGGCCTCGTCCGTCCGTTCGGTTGCTGAAAAGGTCAGACATTGTCAGTTAAGTGTCCATGTCCATGTCCGAAAGTGTAGTTGAACATTCGAGTGCTTTCCACAATTTTTACTGGCCATTACTCAGCTGTGTGTAGCTCCTCAGCTGGCTCCAGCTTCGAGTCTTCCCCCTCCTGCTCCTGTTCTGGGAGCAACTCTTGTCTTTTCCTTCCGAATGACTTTCAGTTAGGTGTCAATGTGCAAAGTGGAATTATGGTAAATGGTATTGGAAAACTTTTGCAGCGTCCACACCAAAATGGATATTAAAATGTTGACAAGCCTTGTTGCCAGCACGAAAGCAGTCGCCTCAAAAGCTGCGACCTACAACGGGCCACCAAACAAAACAACAAACTATTCCCATGTTCAATCGTCAGCCAATACCATCTGAGTAGATTCAACTTACTTAGACAAGCTTTTGAAGTCGAACTCCTTTACACTTGCTTGTAAAACACTTGTTTGAAGGTGGAGAAGTTCTTGATGAGTTTTACACTTTTAAAGATCTGAGTAGATTGAAGGGTGTCGTTCTTTCAACAATATATGTTTTCCAAACTAATAAATCAATAACTATCTTAACTTTTTAAAATCCCCTAAGACGATTAACATCTGTGTCTTGGAAGGTGCTAACACAGACATAGGCTTACTCCAAAAAAGAGTGCAGAAAGTTCGATTGGTAAAAAGGTTGATGTAAGGTCGAAAAGCCTTAAGTCTTTTATTCATTCTTTAATAGTTCCAGCACCCAATGTTCCAATCTTTAAACAGTTATTGGCTGTATTGGCTTTTCTTTCTCTAGTTTGCCAAGCTCTTATGGCAGCCCACCCCGAGCACACCGTGACATAAATTGCAAAATCAAGATCTTACGGAAAACAGGATAAAAATCAAGTTATGCCTGAACGTAATATATATGAAAATATTTTGATTTATTGGCCTCCATTGAGCCTTGGTGTTGCCTCCCCACCCCTATGCCGTACGAGGCCGAGCACGCCCCCAACTAGGCCGGGCTAAGTAGACAGCTCAGAGGCCTAAACGTAGCAAAACATCGGAAGAGCGTCGCCTCGAAACAACAAAGCAAACAATGCTTCGCATTTGATTTGTGACTTGCGACTCTTCACGTAGTCGGGCGAGGGCACAGCGTAGCAGAGTTCCCCCTTCGCCCTCTTCTTCTGCTTCCCCCAGACACGTTGCAAAATCAACATAAAAAATATGAAAATAAAAATCACGCAACAGGATATTGAAACGTCACACATATGCCACAAGTGCGATCCACGCACGTAGCCAGCCACACAGTGGGGCAGGGGAAGAGAGAGCAGAACAGATTCAGAGACAGGGGCGCAGATACAGTCAGAGCCAAAGTCGCAGGCAGGAGCAGCAGAAGCACCGCGTTGTCAGGAGGAAATCATAAAAGTTTGGGTGCAAAGCTGGCACAGGAGCAGGCGGGACTTCATGCGGCATTAAAACTGTCAGTGCCGTGGACTGCGTGCGGTAGGTTGGCGAAACACCTTCACACATGATTTATTTTGCCGGGCGATGCAGTGCAGCCAACGTTGCCAAGGAAGCAGAGGGGAAAACAGGCGAAATTGGCGCAAAAACTTTACACAATTTGTAAACAGTTGCAGTTTTTTTTGCTCTCTTCTTCTGTCAGCTTTCTCTCCCACCGCTGGTCACGTCGGCGGGGGAAAGCCGCTGGCATCCTGGCCAATTGTCAGTCTGAACCTGACGACGACGACGACGACGACTTTGGAGTCTGATTGGAACTCTCCTTTCGGTTTTCGAGCCTTCGTTCGGAGATGGCGTCGGCGGACGTGCAGTGAAAGTTTAAATAATAAACAGGAAGACAACTCTCTCTGGCGGGATGTGCAGCTGCAAGAACTTAATGCACAATGGCTTTAAAGCTGTTGGCATAAGTTACATTTGGTTCAGTTCAATCATCCAAAATTGCTGTGGATCACATTAAAGTGCTTGGCCCGCAAGAGTCAGCCCACAAAAATCTTATAAGTAGAAACCTGAGTAGCGAGCTGTGGCTGCGAGCTTCAATAGGTTGCAGCGCCTTTTACCGTTACGTTCGAGTGTGTGAGTGTGTGAGTGCGGGGAGTGGGTGTATGGCCTGAAAGCATATCCATTTCACGCACAAGTGCCATGGCTGCTGCCCTCCCGGGCTAAACCGTGTGTCAAATCCATTAACCTTCTGTTTACTTTTCTACGTCCAGCAAAAAGCGAACTCTATGTGCTGGCGTGTTGTTTGCGGGTGAGTGTGTGTGGGTGTGTGTGAGTGTGTAAGAGTGTGCATGTGTGGGAAACTTGATATTTTCACTAAATTGCGTTGCACACTTGAGGCCGCTCGCAGCGATTGACACAGTTGCCTGCCCATCGCCCGGCATCTTCATAAATCTTACCTAGGCAAAAGTGGTGCGAGATATGGAGCAGCAAATGATGCTCACACTCACACCAAAACACACTCACACCTACACACACACACGTACGAAAATGAGCATTAAGTTGACGTAAATTGTGGGCCATTACATTAACACAAAGTTCGAGGGGCGACCAATTAACTGGGGCCAATTGTAATTGCTTTTCGTGGCCGAGTCACACTAGTTATAGAAATGTGGGAAGTGAGGCTTCTGTGTGTGTGTGTGTGTGAGTTGTTATTACGATAGTGATATAGCCAGCAGCTGTTCCCGTTCCTGCCGATATTCCCTTTCCTTCAGTTGTTGTTCTAATTGAATTTTAATTACCACTGAATTCACTTTTCGACCTTTGGCGAGCGGCGATAACAACGAAAAAAAACAACAGTAAAAGCAAACAATATTCAATTAACAGCTGCAAAATATGCAAAAAGTGCTAAAGTTGCGCATACGCCGCGTTGCGCCCGCACGGAGTTGTCTGAACTTGCATTACAGCATCAAAATTTACAACTGCCCCTGGCCAGGCGACGAGGCTAAACTTTTCGCGCACTTTACACGCCGACTTCCGGTGGCAGGAAGGTGCAGGAGGGGGGAGGAGGGGAACTCAGGGCGATCCTTGTTGCTGTTTTGGCTGCTACAAATAACCGGCATCAACTTTAATCACCTGCTTAATTAAATCAGTTTCAGTTGCCCAGGTTCGCTTCTCCCTGCCCTTCGCCTGCTTCCGTAATCGCAGTCGTCTTTCACGGCTCTCCATTGTTTCCGCCACTTCGCTCCGGCGGAGGTTGTTCCCAGTTGTTTTTCTTGTCGTCTGCATAAATTACGCTGCATAATCACCTACAAGCGTTCCATTTGAGCTTCGCTCTGCGGTTCCTTGTCACTTCTTCTTGTGCTTCTTTTTTTCTGTCTCTGATAAGCGCTTAAATCATTTACTTTGCTGCTTTTCTTTCTACACTCAATCTTTTTTTATGTCTCATTTTTTCTTTCTCGCTATGATTTTTAAAGTATTTCAAAGTAAGCTTTGCGAGAAAATTATGTTTAGGTAAATAAATTAAAGATTTAATTGATAACTTAATAATCTCATTATAGTATTTATAATAATGATGAGTTGAATGAATATGGTTTTTTATTGAATTATAGTTGCTTTAAAATACCGATAAAATTAAGATAGAAAGGGTGGCACCGTTGTGTGTCGATCGAGATATCATTGCTAATTTTGCATATCATTAATGGGATGACTTGCGAAGATAAAACAAGCTAGCGGGAGTTTTTATTTATTTATTTATTTAAAGTCCAACTATGGACAGTCGACTGTTTAAAAATAAAAACAATAAATCAAATTGTTTGTAAAAATATTTAGTTAAAATTTGTTGGATTCTAACTGGGGAACAAAAAGCAAAAGCCGATCCAACATTTGCTGCAGAGAATTGTGGAAACCCAGGAAACCTAATCAGAGTCAGAAAGTTGTATCTTTATACAAATTGTCGTTCACAAATCGACTTTAATAATTAAATAATTGTTTTTCAGAAGCGGTAAGAGAGGCAAATTTGAAATAAACTTGATCAGCGTATAGTATGTTATTGTAGTTTGTAAAATAGCTGAGATAATAAAATTCTACAGTGATCATCACTATTGAGATTACAGTTTACAGTATATATACATATGTTCTATTGCGATATTGATAGGACTTCTTTTCTGATTTTAGTATATATCATATTATTAAATATTGTAAAAAAATACTGTTAAAATAAAGTAAGAAGTAATATTTCAAGGTATTCAGATTATAGAATTTTCACAGAACTTTATCAAAATAAAATTACATTCTTGACATTCATATAAGTTTATTTATTCATTATTACTATTTTTTTAAATAACCCAAATAAAAACTGTTTGAATAAAATTTTACAATAATTATTTGGTGGAGTGATGTTGTGCCACCTTGAAATTTTATTTTACCCACTCTTGGTGGTTTTTGAGGTTGGTTTTCATTTATACACAAATAATGGTCGAATCTATTTCATTTCATTTTATTTCTTTTATGGGCCAGTGCCTCAGCTATTGCGGATTAACTATAATTTTTAAACCCTCATAAGACAAATAAAAAGTGCAAAATTATTAATATTCAATTATGTTATTTGTATCCAACTTTTTATGTAAAATACCCTTTAATTTAAATATAAATGAGGAAATGGTTATCACTAGCTTAAAATCTCAGTTTACTTTCAATTCTGTTAATTGTTTATTTGCTTTTGCTTTAATCCAGAGCAACAGCATCCCAAACGTAACCTTAACATTTATCTTAACAGCAGAATTTCCCCTGCGAGCTAACAGCGCGTGACTCTGCTGCCAACTAACAGAGCAAATGTTGGCTTACAGAGCTGGCCGACAGTGCAATCCTCTCGCAGTGCACGGTGCTCTCGCCTCCAACTGCGCATGTCTCTCACACCTCACACCTTACAGTGCTGCTGCTGCTGTGTGCCACGTGTCGAGTTAGAGTGAGTGCGTGTGTGTGTGTGTGTCTGTGTGTGTGTGTGTTTTGGCGTATATAATGTACCTTACGCATCCACCAATCTACCTGCGCAAAGCAAAGCCGCCCACCCCCTGTCGAAAAAAACTCAACCCACATACATAAAGCGTATGTACAGCTGCCACTCTCCCAGTGTACGAATGTGTGTGTGTGTGTGTGTGTGCGTGTGACTGTGTGTGTGAGTACCTGTTCTAGGTGTTGGTCTTCGTCGTCAATGCCGTCGTCGCAGTCGTCTTCATCAGTCTCGTCGTTTCTGCGAGAGAGCAGCACACAGTCCCCCTGTAGGAGCCGTTACTCTCTCTCTCTCTCGCTCGCACCAGCCACACAGCGGCACCTGCCGTGTAGAGCTCCTCCCGACTCCTCGCCTTGCTATTCTCCGCTGCTGATGCTGCCCATCCGTCAGAGTCAGCCTCATCTTCAGTCTAGAGTTTGTTTTACGTAGCAGCTGCTCCTGCTGTCCGTATCCACGCTGGCTCCCTCCGGCTTGCCTCCCACACGCCCAACCCCCCCTCCCCCAACAGACTGGTACCTAACCGCAAGTGGCAGTTGTTTTGCGTTTATTTGCACCCGTGCGCGTACCCCCACATGCCCCCTGCCACTCCCCAACGAACTGTGGCGCCTCCGTTGCTCATTCGTTGTGGCGTCGTGCGTTTGCGTTCTCGCTCTCTCCTCACACACACACAGACAGGGATATACATGTACATAGCCACTCACACACACACAGAGGCGGATGGAATCACAGACAGGTTGTTGCTTGCTGGCTCGCTCGCACGTCTACCGTTACCGTTAAGGTGTGCAGAATGTTGGCAGCCAACCAAAGCCGAGCACCTTGCTCGCCTTGCTCTGCGCTCGTTCGCCCGTTCGCCGAGCGAGCTGTGTGCGAGCGTTGGCCATGGCGCACGCTAACCACTGCCAGCTTCTGCCTCGCTTTCCCCGACGGCAGCAGAAGAAGCAGCTGCGCAACGTGTAAAGCAAAGAAGAAGGCAAGGCCCACGTGTCGTATGCTCGACATTAATTGCATACGCCGTGTGGGCTCATTATTTGCTCGCATTTTAAATGATTAACAGACATTCTGATGGAATACAGCTTGCTACGGCAGCACATGCGCTCCTTGCTTGCCTGCACTCCCGTCAACGTCACGGCAATGTTCTCGTTCTTGTTCTCGTCCTCGTCATCGTCTCACTTTCGGCTTACACCTTGCTGTGTATCCGTGTGCTCTCATCGTCTCTGCTTTGGTGTGCAACTTTTTTGAGCGCAGTTAGGTGCTCGCACACACACACACACACATAGAAGCAGAGGCAGAGACGCAGCTTCGTGTCGCTCGTTAGTTCTCGTGTGTATCTGCAACAGTATTTGTGCCCCGCCCCGCTCTCCTTGCCGCTTTTTTACTGCTGCTGCACGTCTTAGGTAAATACAAATGAGACCGCTGCCGAGTGGCTCCACCTCAGAGCAGGCAGCTGTAGTTGTAGTTGTAGCTGCTGCTGCTGCTTCTGCTGCTGAGACTGAGACCGAGACTGAGAGAGCAGCGCATCAGGTGCGGAGCTACTAACCAGCCATCCACCCAGGCAGCTTGCCAGCCAGTGGCTGCCTGCTGGAAGGTGTGTCTCTCGGTGTGCGTGTATGTGTGTGTGCGTGTGCCACTCTGTGCGACTGTGTGCGTAGCTGTTGCTCTCCGTGCTGTAGGTGCGCGACGGAGATGTGATTTATGCCAGCCAATGGTTGCGTCTCTCTTGCCGGAGAGGTAGGTGTGACATTACGGCGCGCCCGTTAGTTGGCTATCCGGCTAACAAAGCCGGAGCGTGCACCTTCTGCCACGTGCGCTTAAAAATGGCGACGCCAGCACAGTGGACGCACCTATAGCAGCCAGGCTGCTCTCCTCCCATCGACCCTCCTGCCATTGAGGGAGGGTGGCCAGGGGCAGCATGGGGAAACCAGGGAAGAAACTTTTCTAATTAGCCAACTCTGGAAATTGCAAGCTGAGCGAGGCGAAGGCAAAGGCAAAAAGGCGGTAGAAAGTTTCGCCTCTTTATGGATTTTTCCTGGCCCGTTTTCTTTTTTGCAGCCTCTCGGCGCGTCTCCGCCATTTCACTGACCCCCCTCCCTCGCTTCGTCTCGTGGCGTCTCTGCCGTCGATGGCTCCTTCGTTCCTTGCTTGCCATTGTTGCTGTTGTTGTTATTGTTGTTGCTGCTGCTGCTGTTGCTGTGGTGTCAGTGTCCTCGTTAGGATGCTGAAATTTTCTTGCTTGTGCGCAGCGCATTTTCTTTTGTTGCAAATAAAATCGATAAAATTTTATAGCAATTTAATATGACCTTCATGGCATAGAGACACACATACACAAGCACACACACACACAGTCATGCAGCTATATACCCTCATTTTGTATTGAATATATTTCCACTAGGCGCTTTCATTCTTTTTCTTCGATTTTCGCGTGCTTTTCCTCTCCGTTTTGTAGCTTTTACTTGTACATCTTGTAGGCGTTTTCTGGCTACATTTGATGGCAGAGGAATTGTGCGATTTGGCTTGAATTTTGGACTTTTGCAAAGGCTAAAAACTTTTCAGTATTTCCAACAGGTCCTATGGCCAATATTTAACTTTTGCCCTACAGTTTCTAGAGGTCAGCAGTTTGACATTGGCCAGAGCGGGAGCTGCCAATGAACTGTTGTTTCTGAAGAAAGAAGAATACAAGGAGAACTTTGCAAGTTTTCTGTTAAATATTTTCATTTGAGGGCACATTTCAGAAGTTTTCTGAGGTGGAAACATTTTTAGTAGAAGAAATAAATTATGCAAATATTTATTGATAAAATCTTAACAGTATTTACTGTCTGCTCGGATTCAAACTTTGGATGGTCTGAAACGAATATTGTTTCGGTGAATAAATATTCAAATGTAACACGAGCTTAACAAATAGAAAAAGTTTGTTTTTTTTTTTTTTTTCTTGGACCATACATAAAATCATCTAAAACACATGTCAAAAACAAAACTTAAAAACCAACCTCACGAGATTACTAGGGAGGGCTAACTGAACAATTAACGAATCGTCTTGTAGAAACCCAGTCTTTAGAGTCGCCTTAAAAGTAGATGTTTTTCACTACTTGACGTACTACTTTGAAATTAAATTATTTATTTTATGTTAATTTTCAGTAATGGAAGTATTTAATAAATTTAAAAGGTTACTTTTAAAAGAGAACAATTTGAACTTCCAAATTCCTAATAAAAAAAAATCAGATTTAAGGTCTACAACCCTTGTAAGAAAAACAAAAGCAACAGTCGAGCGGCACGGCCCTTCGACTTTTGTTAAAGCAATAAGTTCATTATTGTAAGATACTACTCCCTAAAAAATAATGGTACGTAAGTCTTCATATGCAATAGATGTTTGTGTATGAATACGTGTATATGCATGCAGCATTTCATTGGTCAAGCACATTCATATGTATATATTTATGTGTGTGCAAAAATGCATGTGCATTTCCCTTTCTTTCTACACTAGCCTTGCAATGACGTCACAGCTTGCTGGTTTATATACTAAATAAAAACGAGATTCATGATTATTTCTGCACTAATTGTCCGATCAGATATGTAGATAATATAGGTAACTTAGTATTGGTCTGAATTGGAAAGTTTCATCTTTTATACGTCGCTTACAAAATGACTTTAAAACTAAATTATTTAATGGGGGGTGTGGCCCCCAACATTTGAAATAAACTTGCTCTGCGCCTGGTAAATAAAAACCTTAATGCCCAATTTGGTGTCTCTAGCTTTTATAATAGCTGAGATCTGGGTGTTCATCTGGTCATCCGGACATCCGGACAGACAGGCATGGCTTAATCGACTTGAAAAGTGATTCTGAGCAAGAATATATATTTTTTTTGGATCTCCTACGCTATCTTCTGCCTGTTACATACATTTGCACAAAGTTAGTATACTCTTGTTTGAACATTTTCAATGATCGAAAGGTATAAAAATGTACCGAATATTTCATCTTCTACAAGATACCCTGCAGGAAAACACCGTCACATGCAGCATTATTGTGCTGAGTTATACTTTAAGCACACAATTCTTGTGGAAGAGGTAAAAGTTATGTCCTTGGTGCAGACTCGTGTCAAATGGAGTTTCTCGAGGCATTGGTGCAAGGCTCTAATAGCGCACTTAGCCCGTGCGGCGACTGCACTCGTCCTGCGCCGCAGAGTTTGAACAATAACTCACAGCATTAGTCGCTTGAGAAATTGTCTGTTTACCTTGTTGGGTTTGCCTTGTTGCCGTTGCCAAATGGCACTCAAAGTGCGCCAAATATGAAAAATGAGACGCAGGATGCGAAATTACAAACTCAGCAGCAGCGGCAGAGGCGGCATCCTGAAATCCTGGTGCACCTCCAGACATGGCAGCACAAAGGCAAATGAAAAGTTGAAGTAATAATTGTGCACTCGCTGGCTGAGACGAAGGAAACGACGACGCTGAAGGGCAGCAAGGACACCGCGGGGTCGGTCCGGGGGCCGGTACACATTTTCATTTGGTCATGTCCGGTCGACGGGCAATGTTTGTCCAGACGACCCCAAGTAGTGCACACACAGCTGCTGGATTTTTTCTCCTGGGCTGTGGCTCTGTCAACGGCAAATGTTGCCAGCGCGCTGACCGCTGTCCAGCCAGGGACACCTCGACGACGTCGTTTTCTTCTCGTTCTTCTCCGTCGCTGTCGTCGTCTCTAAGTGGGCTTCATCAGTTGCGCTTCGCTGGGCGCCACCAGCGTCATAATCGTCGTCCGTTTCGTTATGTTTTTCGCCCTTTGCGGTTGCGGTTTGCTGTCCGTTGCTCTTGTTGTCCGTTTTGGGGTCAAAGTTCAGCCGCGTCTGTGGACTGCTTATTTATCTTTAAGATTCTCCACACACTCTGCACAGGTTTTTGTCACCGACTCTGAGTTATGGCCCGGAGAATGGGTCAGTTCTCTCTGTTCGCTCTGCAGTGTGTCCACACTGCGTTTTTGTCACTGTCCACTTTCAGTTGCCATTTGCAGGGCCTCGACTTGGCGACGACGAGTGCCGAGTGCCCGTGTGTATGTGTGCATGTGTGTGTGTGCGGGTGCGTGTTTGTGTGTTGTGTAGTGTGTGTCTCGCACGTGGCTTGGACCTTAAGTCGAAAGTGTAGTTTTTCTTACTTAGCCGCGCCACACACGCAGCCACCTCATAAAGATTTGTGTCTGCGTTTTTGTTGTGCCATAAGTCAAGTGCCCGGTCGCAGTTCAAGAGCTCACGCTCTTGCTGACTGAGTTTGAGGCTTAAGCGGATGCTGTTGCTGAGGTTAAGGCTAAACTTGGAGCTCTCTCTGTCTCTCAATGGGTCAGATACAGCTGTAGAGACTGACCAACTTTTGTCTAAGCCGCGTCCCAATTAAGAGTGGGCATTAAGCAATTACGGTGACCAGCTCTAAAAGACTTTGCCATTTGCAGCGGCATTAATTCAATTTGTCACACTTTGCGAGTGCACAACTTTCTGCCCACTGTCCTTAGTCCGCATCCCACAACCCGCAGCCCACAGTCCGCAACAGGACAGGCAAGTCTCACAGCTTCACAGCTTTACACTCTAGCCACAAAAGTAGAGCAGCTGTCGGGGTGCCTGGGCGGCGCCGTGTGGTATGCTATGCCATTTTCAATTTGACTATGCCGGAAGTTACCTGCTGGCGCCAGCCTCACACACTCACACACACACACATACCCCCTAGACCTTGCACACAGACGCACACAACAGCTGGGCCGGCACGGAAGTCATTTCCTGTGCTCAGTCTGGCAGGCAGCCTTGTGCTCCTTGTGCCCAGTCCCAGTCCCAGTACCCAGTGGTTTTAAGTGTCCCATGTGGCCAGCAGGCACTAGAACTAGATTAAATTGGCATCTTTTGTTGGGAGTGCCGAAGTGACTTTGTTTTCACAAATGAGAGAGAGCGAGCAAATTAAAACTTGACTCATGTGTCCTGACTCCTGTGTGTGTGTGTGTGTGTGTGTGTCCTGAGTGTGTGTGTTGTAAAAGCTACAGTCTTGCGGGACAATACCAAGCCGCATGTTGATGCTGGTCGGCACACAAGTTAGTGAGAGGCAGAGAAGGAGAGAGAAAGAGAGAATAGGTTGTACAATGAAGTGATTCAAGGCCTCTCTTGATGACTTTGAAGACTTGAAGGTTTGTAGATCACAAGCGATTAGCCTCAAAGAAATAAAAACATATGGAAACACCGAGTTATATATTGTAACAAACCTCTCGGTCATAACTGATACTTTAAGTTTAATTTGTAGCAAAGAATTCTTCACCCATTAAAATAATGTAAATTAACTAAACTCTAAATGAAGTTATGAATATAAGGAAGTATTGCTCTTCGCTGAATTCCGAGCTTTGTTACTCAGAGAATATAATAGCGCATAATACATTTCTATTTATTTTGTCGGTCTCTGAACTTACTCTCACATCATCCCACAGCAGCTAGTTGGGTCATCTATCAAGCGCTTTAATTGATTGCCTGCGCTTCGTGTCGCTGTTGCCTGAGGCATTTTGGGCGCTTGCACAAATCGCCGATTAATTAAATATTTACAAGCTCAATTGAGCGGCAATGAATGCTAATTAATTTGTTGCTTTAAGTTGAAAGGCGGCTGTTTCTTATCTTCACGCTTGACGAGCCACCAGCCAGCGCGCTTTGATTGAGTTTTACATTGATTATTGGTGATGGGATTGTAGCCAAGTACCCCCAACCCTTTGTTCAGTGCCCGTTCTCCAGTAGCCGGTGGCAAAAACTAAGTAAATGAAAATGAAAACAACCCTTTGAAGCAGCAGGCCGGACAGTAATGTCAGTCACTTCCGCTTCAGGCGATGCTCTGGGCCTTGGCATGTCTAATTGAAAAACTTTGGTGCTGCAATGTTGGCAGATCCAAACTGAAACCGAAACTGAAACAGAGCCCAACTGAGCCGAACTGAACTCAACTGAGCTGAGTTGAGTTCAGTAGGGTGCAAATTGCCAAACTCAAATAGCAACTGGCAACACACATATTCGTATAAACACTCGAGTGCAGGCACTCACACTCACACTCAGAGACTGAGTGCGCATAGTTATCAAACACATGAAACAATTCGGCAATTCAATAAATGTAACTGAATATGTTTTGTCGAGTTACAAAGACACTAATACGGGAATAGTTGCCGTTCTTTGTAGCTCGAAGTGCGGTTAATTTTGTTGAAACTTTCCAGGCTTGTCCAAGTTTCTGCCGAGTTGGGTTCCTTGAGCTGCCTTGGTTAATGCAGCGAACAAGCCCAGTTATCGTGCAAGAATCTCAGTCAGCCTCTGCATACTCTTGGCTCACATCATGCGGGGAACATTTCGGGCATTAATGATGCTCACAGTGTACGCTCACTTTCAATTGCTTGGCCAAATCTCGAGGCATTTTTAATTGCACGCCACGTTTGGCATATGAATTGTGGCCAGACGAAATAAACAAGTTAATTAAGCGTTTCCGCAGCCAGCGTAGGGCGAAAGTTTTCGCATGTTATCACAGCCTTGGCATCGCCTCGGACTCGCCTGCCGTTTGCCGCTTGCCGTTTGCCGCTTTTAATTACAGAGATTTGTATGCCGTTTTGGGCTTTCACTTTCGGCAGGCAGCGGACTCGTTTTACATGCCCTCGACCAGTTTTATATGTAAATTTATTATTTATTAACATTAATTATGGTGGTCAGTGTGTGTGCGTGGTAATTGTAGACGCCATGCGCTGTGTCATCTCTCGCTGCCCACGAGCAGTTGGGGTTGTCATCAAATCTCCGCCGGACTGACCGCCACTCTGCTGACGTCAGCTCTCCAATTAACTGGCAATTTGTTTCGCTGCCAGGACAATGAGAGTGTGGACAGTACAAGACAACTAAGAGCTGACTGCCTGGCAGTATATGGCATAATACAATAGTGTCACTGTTCGATTCTCTCTTAAGGGCAAGGTATTCAGACTTAACTAGTCACTCAATAAGCTACTTATAAATAACTTATATCTGATAATAGGTTTCGTGTTTTCGTGTCTAACGTATGTGTATATTCCATTGTTCGCTAACCAGAGCTGCCATGTCAGCTTTTTTCCAGACAAATCTGCCTTTTTTTTAGTTCGTCTAACCAGAAAATCATATATCGAACTGTCCGGAAATGTGTCTTGTATTTACTGTGTCAAAACTTGTTTTGGGTATGATTTGTATTTTAATGTTAAAGCCAGAAAGATGGCTACCTCCAGCATGCCAAGAGTTCTATAGCCCTATCGCTTCCGATCGATCGTTTACTAATTTTCTATACTTGTGTTGCAGATTTTAATAATAATACGTCGATTACTGTCTTTCTTTGATTTGTACTTTTTTATTAGTTTACTCATTTCGAAAATATTTATTTATATTCATTCCTACCCATTGTTTTTATGGCTTTGATGATGTTTCAGTGCATTTTTTTACATGCAAAGATGTAACAAAATTGAATGCAATATCTGTAAAAAAGAACAGACGGATAGACAGGCGGAGGGACAAACGGCCAGACAGATTTGGCTAGATCGGCTCCCTTGGTGATGTTGGTTCAGATACGAGTAATACGTATTTACTTCATGGGGTTGGAGATGTTTATTAAGGTAATATTCCCTTTGTAAAGGTATAAAATCGACGCATCGATGTTTAATAACAAATTATCATGTTTCCCATATATGTTGCCTTAACTTTTTGTTATCGATTAGACTCATATTCAATATATATTCAATATAAAGAACCTTTAACCGAAAATGACGAAAATATTGATGCATCATTGAACAACGCTTTTTGTACTGTTTTTGACTTTTCAGTTGTCTTTTCTGTTTATTTTCAATTCTCCTTTTTTCATCTCTCCAATATATTGAAATTATTATTGACATTTGAATATTGATAAATATTGAAGGATTTGCCGAAATACTTTCGTTATGTGATTGCACTCACAAACTTCCTTTAAGAGTGTTCAAACTGTTACTATCGAGATACCTTCCGATAGTATTGTTGCTCTTTAGTATCGCCTGCCTCAGGAGGGCATAAATTATGCTCTCAGTCCTGTTGCAGAGGCTTTCAGCACATTATTATCCGTGCACTCTCACAGTCATTAAACATTTAACAGTTTTACACGCAGTTAACACTTAAAGCCAATTGGTACACACACATTTGCACACACTATCACGCACATTTGTATACACAGCGTGTGTGTGCTTAGCTTCACTCGACACTTGTCATAGTACGTGTTAATAAAACTAATTTTATTAGCTAACTAGTGTAAGTAGCGGTTCCACACGTTGTTTGCCTGCACAGACTCTCTAATCGGTAAGTTTGTGTGTGTAAGTGTGTGTGAGTGAGTGTGTCTGCGTCGAGTGTGCTGCCTAAAACAACAGAGCAGAGCACACGTTTGGCATTAATTTAATCCTTCCGCAAAATAAAGTGATACCGCCAGCCACTAACAAGGCAAACACATTAAATATTTACATACTTACACATATGCACATACGCTTTCACACACATACACTCGCGACTGCGTGTGTGAAGCTTTTAATTGCTGTCTTCAAAGGCTGAGGTAAGAATAATTGCGGGATTGGGGATAATGTGTCAGCCTCGTCTGAATGCCACTGAGTGCGCGCTGCAAGCTGATTACATCAAAAGCCACACTCACACATACACACAGTCATGCAGGGAGAGGGAGGGAGGGAGAGAGAGATACGTCTGCAGACAGACATTCGCACTTTGAAGTGTCAACAGGCAATAGACGCGAGGCGAACGCGGCTGCCACGTTATCCATCAAGACATCTTTCACTTTTGTCAGCGAAACAACAATGGCCTCTTAATTACGTGTGAGCCAGGCCCTTTGTCTGCGAGTCCCAGAGTGTGAGTGTGAGTGTGTGTGAGTGTATTTGTGGCTGTGTGCTAGCGAGTGTTTGTCTAGGGCGCCAACAAACTCGTGTTTGCCTGACACTCTTGCTTTGGTCGCGACACTTGTTGGCCTGCTTGGCCAACTCGGCAAGTTTTGAATTAAGTTGCAGGCTCTGCCTTTTGGCTTCCCACTTTGACTCGAGTCTTGATGCCATAATTAGAACACATATTCCAAAGCATATATCGTGCATATATCGTAGCATATTGCCGAAATGTCCATGCGATTCCTGCAGGCCATGCAGGCGACCAACAGGATGTTAATTTCAATTTGAGAGCCTTGCCTTGCCTTTGCTAGTTGGTTTTGTTGCATGCAGCGCTTTCTTACTCCCTTTCCTCCCTCTGTGTCTGTCCGGTTCTTCCTTTTTCTCCGGCTCTCGCTCAATTGTCACACACGACGTCCTGAGCTCCGAGCTATTTTCATCTTTGTTGCCTTTTGAATGATCTGGACAGACAGGCGCATGCAATGTGATATTGCTGCCCAGATGTCTCAAGGAGCACGGAGCACGGCTCTGTCCAGGCCAGACCAGCGGAGGCAACTGCTGTAAACTGCCTTTGGCCATTTTCGGCTTTCGCCACAATTGAGTTGACCTTTGACCGCCTCGGACATCTTGCGACTGCACTTCCGCCACGTCCAGCGACTTTAATTAGATTCTCAGTGCCGGGTTGCAGCCCGAGAGTGACTCGCACAACTTGATGAGTTTAAATAAATTCATTTTGTATGACTTTTGTACTTTTCTTATAAACAAAAGACAAAGTAGCAAAGCGCCTTAGGCCATTTTGTCGGCTCATTTATATTTTAAAGCATTGTTAATGCAGAGCAAAGAGAAATAATTTAAAATTGGGCAAGATAAATATATTTATAAACATGTTAATGTATTTTATACAGTGAGAAGTCAATTGACTGTAACTTGACGGTGAGTTAAGGACATGTAATTGTATACTACTATAAATGATGGCTCGTGTCCGACAAAGAGAAAGTGTACTTGAACTAATTGAACTGTTCTTGAAAATCCATAAAACCGAAAGTAATCTATTTATTCCATTCCTTAAATTATACAATAACTATATATGCATTACTTGCTTACGATGCATTGCTATGTTATACCAAAATTATTTTGAGATTCTTATAACTTGTGTCTTTAGATAAAGTTACCCAAATCATATTACATTTATTTTTTGCAGTCAACCTAGAAAGATGAATATTCACTTTTGTGGGTGCTCCACCGACTCTGCCTTTCGTTCTCGTTGGTTCATTTGGCTAATTAAAATGGCATGAACAAACAAGTTCGCACATGGTGGCAAAGCCAGCTCCAATTATGAGTTATCGGTGGGGTACAAGGTCCCCCCTTCCACCAGGATGCCCGAGTGCCTGGATTCCTGGGTGGGCTGCCTGCATGCCTTGCTGGCTTGCCTCATAAGCTCATAATTCATATATCGAACGGAAACGGCGACGGAAAATCTTGAACGAACGTCGGAAATCACGTTCCAGCGCAAAAGTTGCCACGTTGCGTGTTGGATTTTAGCGTTATTGTCTTTTAAGCTAAGGCAGGATGAGTAGTAGCGGCAGCAGCAGCAGGGCCCGTCTCCGTTCCGGCGACCACAACAGCTAATTAACGTTAATTTATTAAATCAGTGTGCAAGTAAAGGAATACCGAGAGAAGGGGAAGGAGGAGAAGGAGCTGGGTGGCAGTCAGAGCCAAAGATAAAAGTTTCACACGACTTGCTTACGCCCTGAGCCAGTGACTCAGACGGAGACTGAGACTGTGGCAGAAGCAGAGAGGCTTAAGGCAGTCACTGGGGGGTTTTCCTTAGCTGGAAAAGCATGAAAACCACACGCAGCAATTATTAATTCAATTATTTTAGCGCAAACAGCACCTAAGACGCTGTGCCAGGCAGGGCCGGCAGCTCGACGAGAGGAAGCAAAGACACAAATGACTTGGTCTTATTTCAAGTGATGCTGGGCGTGCCCACGGGGAGGAGTTGGGAAAAAAGAAGTGGGCGCTGCCTGAAATAGAGTAGCACAAACACAATTAAGCGCACAGAGAGCATAGTAAAGCAGCAGCAAATGGAGTATATGGAGCAGCTGGCCAAGTGAAGGGAATCCGGTGAATCGCACGAATCCTGCGACTCCAGCGACTCCAGCGACTCCTGATGCGCAGCGTAAATAAAGTGGCAAATTTAATTAGCAACTTGCTTGGCTATCTTTGCGAAATGAGTGTGCGAAACGTGTGAGTAACTTAAAGTGAGAGAGAAAAGGAGAGAACGAAAGTAAGAGAAGAGGAGAGAGGGGGAGTATCGTTACTTGCCACCTGGTTGAGTTCGGTTGCCCGTACTGAATCCGCTGTCGGACATGCAAATTAATAACAGCATCCGTTTCCGGTCAAAAATGCGCAGCATCACGATGGAAATTACAAGCCGACAGACAGGCGGAGGGAGAGAGAGAATGAGAGAGAGAGGGAGAAAGAAATAACGTGAGATGATAATAATAGTCATAACAATAATAATGAGAGCAGCGGCCAAAAATGCTCGGTCCAACACATCCGCAACGACAAAACGTGTCCGTAACAACATCCGGCGCCCCCTCTTTCCTCTTGGTGTCTGCGCCGCAGTCGGCAAGTGGCGAAGAACTTGGATAAAAAGTAGGTAGAATGCAAAGTTTGTAGCAAGGAACTTAAAGTCACCTGCGCTGGTTCCCAACTACAGAGGACACCACTTACCCTCTCAAGCAACAATTGTAGAAAAGTTTACAGGCCGAGCGAGTCGGGGGTGAGGGGGACAGCCGAGGGACTGGGGAACTGGGCTCTCCTTTGTTTCAATTCACGGCAATTGCAAGTCAGCTCATCAGACGTCAGGTATAATTTGGCCAGGGACTATTTCATTTTACGGCCAAAGTGGCACATTTGCATAAAGTTTTATTTTCTTTGACCCGCACTTGGGGATTTCCATTCCGTTCACTTCCTTGTCGTCTTCATCGTCGTCGTTGATGCCAATTTCCATTTACGTTTCCTTTGTATTTCGTTACTTTGTCTCCATCTTCGTCGCCGGCCGTCTGCGTACTGATTTTCCTTTAGCCTTATTTGCTTTTTCTGCAGCTGCACCGATTGAAATTCAATATCATCCGGGAAGGTCTTCGCTTAAAGCTGTCGCTGTATCCCTGTGTCCCTCTCCACACACACATATATCTCTCTGCATGCTAATACCGTTACAACTGTTTACACTTGCACAGCGTCACACGTCGTACATCACACCCCATACACCCACACACGCAATAAAAGGTAATTTTAAAATCAAACACTCCACCGAAATCGGGCGAGGGTAACTGAGGATGAGGAAGAGAGAGGGGAGAGAGACGAGGGGAGTCACTTGCCGTCTTCGAGTAAATCCTTTCAATTGCTGCAATTTGCTGGATAAATAGGATCAAAATCGAATTTAAACGGCAAACAAATTTTTCGTGATTTTGATTTTATTGACAGAACTTTTCACTTATGTTGCAAAATAAGCAGATTATGCGCCAGCGCTGAGCCCCGGATAAGCCATCGAGGGTGGCGCTGTCTATTGAACACCTACAATCCGCAAGCAAACAGACATACCTCACCACACACACACACACCACCTCTCACACACCACAATAGTAGTAAGTGTATTTGCAAGCCAGATTCCGAATGCTTGAAATGAATATATTTTAATTAAGTTTTCCGTTTTGCATTTTCCATTTTCAGATTCGCGGTTCAGTGAGTTCGCAGCGCACAAAACTATCAAGAACTGAACACTACCTACCGATACCAGTGGAAATCGGGCGATTTATTTATTTTTACTTGAGCAACTTTGGCGCTGCAAAAGTTGTGCACAAAAAGGCAGCCAAGTTTGGGCCTGGAGCTAACTTTCAGCTCGAGATTCCTCGGGTTCCTTCGGGGCACAGCCACTGGCAGCATAAACAAGATTAATTTCACATGTGTGAGGACTCTAAGGACAGGGACGGGACTGCGTGTGCCTCAGTTATTACTTTGATTATGTTTATTCTAGTCGTGGCATTAGGAATACCAATGCCAGTCATTTCCAGCCAGCTCCTCTGCTCCCTTTGCACTTCATTTAATAAACTCGTGCACGCCAAGCGCGAAATGATATCTCACTGAATATTTTCTCCTTGACAGTTTGCTGCGTGTGTGATTAACCGAGTGAAAAAACATGAGATTAGACACACTATTCGGTAATTTGATTAGACGGCGCAGGGACTAGGGCAGAGGTGAGATTAGATGCTCATAATGCAGATTCCGAATTAAATGTTTAAAGAATTGAAAAATGGAATCGAAATGAAGCACCTTTTAAGTGAGTGTATCATAGTTAAAAAGGTAGAAATTTTCTATATTCTAAAGATTTATACTGTTTATGGTTCGTACAACAATCACTATACCAGTTAGCCACAGGTTAAAAGAGTATTATAGCTTTGTGCCAACCGAAAATATGTGTCCCAAGACCCATTATCGAATCCCATATGGTGGGATGGTTTTAAAATTAACATGCAGGAGCAACTTAAATTGATTTTCAAAATTTTGCCACCTCTTCGACCCAGTAAATCATTAAAATCAACTTCAGAGCTGCAATAGAAATCCGCATATAAAGTAAATCTATTTCCTTATACAGTCAGAGCGTGGCTAAGGCGTTCCATTGTTTTTAAATTAAATTGTAAGTTGAAATTAAATTTAGTAAGTAGAATAGCTGGTCTATCACAGTCGACTGGGGCTTTCTTAATACAATATATATCATCCTACAAGGCGTGGGAGACCTCACAAAGTATGTACATATAATATATTCTTGCTCAGGATCACTAGACGAGTCGATGTCTGTCTGTCTGTCCGGATGTCCAGATGAACACACAGATTTCAGCTATCATAAAAGCTAGAGACACCAAATTTGGCATAAAGGTTTCTGTTTACCAGGCGCAGATACAGTTTATTTCAAATGTTGGGTGCCACGCCCACCGCCCCCGCAAATCAATAATTTTATCTTTAAAGCTGATTTGTGAGCGTCATATAAAAGATACAACAATCTGAGTAAGACCATACTTAGCTAATTATAACAACATTACGTCAAAATCCGATCGGACAACAAACACAGACGTTATTAAACAAAAACCTTGTTCGCTATGATATTGTATACAGACAAGCAAGCTGTGAGGTCGTTGCAATGCTCATATTAGAAAGAAAGAAAAAGAATGCGAGCGCGTAGCGCCATCTGTTGTTCTTCTCTTCTTTTCTATGCACACGCATTTTTTGCATTCAAACACACACACACACATACATACATTTGTGGTTGACCAATGAAATGCTACACGTATATACACGTATCATATACAGACGCATATTAAGGCTTTCGTTACGATATTTCTATTAAGTAGTAGTATCGTATAATTATGGGTTGTGCCTCAATGCCGATCACAAGTCAAATGACTTTTGTTTCAGGAGGATGGAAGTTAGTACGTTCTTATAGAGCGTCAACCTACAATTAGAAAGCTACTACTTTTCTAGAGACTTATTCAATTGTTGAATCATCCATCAACTTTTCTCTTCTAATCTAATATCTTGATTACTACAATAGAGGTACACATTCATCATTAAATCGTCCTTGCAGGGCACTTTCCCTTTCAATACGATCTACGGCAATGGGACTCATAATGCAAAGATGTGTATCTTTTCCAGCTACGTCTACGTAGACTCGCTTATATTGATATCATTAGTTTGGGTTCTGGGATCTGCAGATTAATCATTTGGGGCTCATTACATTTACACCCATTTCGAAATTGGCTTGATCACAATCGACTCGCGGCTGGCGAATGCAAATGCCCAAAACAATCTTCGAGTGCATTTGCCAATTTGGCGCAACTTGGCGGTGATCCAATAGCCACCGGCAGCCGGCAGATCCACAGATCCCCCGTACACCCGACATTTGCCGGCGGGCGACTTAAGTGCTTTTAATTATGTCCACGTCCACTTTAAACCAAATATCGCAAGTTTCCGAAATGCGCAAATCACGCAGCAGCCGCGTCTGCTGCCGGCAGAAGGCTCTGGCAACGCCACACGCAGTGCGCCCGTTTCGATGGGGCGGGCAATTAGCGAGAGTTGGCCACGGTGCTCTGGTGAGGTGGACGACAGAGGGCAGAGGGGGTGGGAAGCACAAGCTGGCGCTGCTCTAAATAAACCATAACAATTTATGAAATTTTAATTTTTTACACTTAATAACACGCGAGTTTGGGATGAGGCCCTGCGTGCTCCGCCCCTCTCTCTGCCTCTCTCGGTGTATAGAGACATCAACGTGAGCAGCCGGCGCAGGTGAAGGAGTAGGGAAAGAGAGGAAGGGAAGCAGAGGGTGCCCCACCTCTTCGACTTGTGTGGCCGGGCAGTAGACGGCGTGCGTCGGGCATAATTAGAAACGGTGCGCCAAGCGCGCCCAGATCGGAGCTAAATTTGGCACCGTTCCTTGCGACGTGGCAGAGCGACTGATTCCCGCCAACAGTTGCCTCAGTGCGATAAATCGCACTTATGATGTGTGAATTAAGATTCTCACCACGAGCGCAGTGAAGATTTATTCCCAAGTGATACAGTTGTCGTGAGTGAGGGTGAGGATGGGGAGAGGGAAGGGGGTAAGCAGATAATGTCGTGTACTGGGTGTTTCACTTTGCATTGTCCATGTCGCGATCGAAGGGAGTGCGGGGAAGCGAACTAAGCGAGCTAGTATCCGAGTAAGCCTGGTCTGGATCCTCGCTACCGTCTAACGAGCCATAGGTGCCGCCACTCAGCTGATCCAACAGCAGCTGCTGCTGGGCTTTGAAGTCCTCCTGCAGACGCTGCTGCTCTTCGGCCTGCTGAGAAACGAGCTGCTGGAGGCGCACACGTTGCTGCTGCTCCATATCCTCGAGCATCTTGCGCCTTATTCTTTCGGTAGTGATGCAGGGCACCGATGACGTGGCGGGCGGAAAGGTCTGGCTTCTCTGGCTGGCTGCGCTGGCCGGCACCTGCGTGAGGCTATTAGTGACGGAGGTAGTCCGCTTCAACGTTGTTGTGCGCTTCAGTGTAACACGCGGATTGTAGCTGAGCCGGCGCTGTGTGCTGCTCATGGGGGTGCCGTTGTCGCTGTTGGTGCCATCGGTATTGGCATGCGAAGAGGCGTGTGCCTTGTAGCAGACCGAGCTGGAGGCTCGAGGCGAGCGCTTGGTCGTCCTGCTGTTGCTGGCAATGCCGTCGTTCTTGTGCTGCGATCCGTTAAAGGTTTGCGATCTTGACTTGTTCGGCGTACGGCTGGTCGGCTCCTCCGGCAGAATGCGCTGCTTAGTCGGCAACTTGTTGTTGTTGTTCTTGTTGCTGCTTTTGGCGTTACCCGGCAACGATGGCTTGGTGAAGGTCTGGCAAGGCAGCCCCAGACTGGAGCGCCAGTTGGACGGAGTGGGATTCGTTGCCTTTGCCTGATAACCCTTGGGCAGGTAAGCCGGATACGAGTTGTAGCGTTTCCAGAGAAGCGGAGGCAGCTCATCCGCTGCCTTAGCCTTCTCGGCGATCACCCGCGAGAAGGCGGGACTCGTGTTGGAGCGATGCAACTCACGCACTGCGGACAACAGCTCCTTGATTGCTTCGACGTGATGCGCTCCCAAATCAGCGATCTTTGTGATCCGGCTACCCAACGGGGGCTCCTCGAAATCGCCCGGCTTTGGGACTGATCTTGGACTCTGGCTTGGGCTCGTCCGAGGTGACTGAAGGCGAATTGGCTGGTCACTCTTCAGAGTAATCATGAGAGTAGGATACGTTTGTGGCAGTTCTCGGAAGAACGCTAGTTGTGGCCACATTGGAGGAGGCACTTCAGGCAAGCTCATCGAGTGCACTGAGGTCGCCTGCTCCAGGAGAGAAGGAAGAGAAGGCGCCCACTCTGTGGGGTTGGTCTTGACAAGCTTGATGATACAATTGAGCTTGTTGTCGTAGATCAGCGTCTCGGAGCACTGCAGATGCTGCTTGATGCGACCGATGACAGTCACTGAAGACGGCTCGGCAGAAGAATCCTCAGAGGTGCTAGTCGAAATCGTACAGAATTTCCTCACTGCGGCTTGCTGGGCCTTTTTGGCCCTTTGTTTTTCTTCCAGCTCAATGGCAGCTTTGCGAAACATTTGCATCTCCACACGACGCTCGGGTGTCATCTACAGAGAGCAATAGAAACGAGCTGTGAAGGAGAAAGACAACCACACACTCGCTCCTTACCAGTGGCGGCAGAATGGGACGTCCATTGATCGAGTAGACCGACTTGTAACCACCGCACTCTAGGGGCGGAATACTCGCGGTTTGCTTGTCGATCTCTTCGGCCATTTTGAGTATATTATCCATTATGGGAATAAAGATACAGGAAAGAGGGCGAGACAGTCAACCGATTAATTGTGCTTGAAGAGTTTCAATTTTAAATTTAAAAAAAAACTTTATCAAACTTAGCTTTTTGGATTCCAATGTCCCAAAATATAGTTACATTGCAAGGCAAACTAGACTAATCCGCCAGTACTAGCTTCACTTTTGATTTGTATGCGCTGCACATGGCTCCGCGTTCCTTGACAAATGTGCCACAAGGTACCCACGAGGCAGCTAACCAGCGATGCGTTGACTTCCTCCCTTGCTCCTCCGCTGGAGCACAACAAATAAAGTCCACTCCATTACCGGAAAGCCTGCGTGTCCTCCTGGGACCAGTAACTTGTGTGCACTTCCGACCGAGTATGTCGGATATTTGTCCGGCTGCCTTGCCGTCTGCTTCGTAGGTGTGATTTGTTTTTTAAATTTTGCAGTTTCGAAGAAAAATAAAAAGTAGAAAAATGGCAACGGTGGATGCCTGTGAGTCCTGGTGGATTCGCCTGACATTGGCCAATTTGTCGCATTGTGTGTGGGCAACTCCTGGCTTCCATTTGTGTGTTTTGGCAATGGAATCACGTAGCATTTCACTTGCATATTTGCCCAATGACATGCGACAATTTTCCACTAAATTTGGCATGTCAAACATATTTGAAGTCGCTGTCGGATTCGGATTAAGGTCCGGACTGGCAAGCAGGAGGGAGAAATTTTCAAATTAAAACATTAACAACTTGAGACAAGCTGACAAACTGGGGGGAAGCTGGTAGTGAATGGGGCATGTCAGGTAATAAACGAGGGAGCCATTGCCGTTAAGGCGACTGTCGCAGTTCATCCTCCCAGCTTCCTCTGTTTCCATCCGGCGTTGCGTGCCAAAGTCGGCAAAGTTTTGCGCCTTGGCAATTTGCTTCAAGTGGCAATTCGGGAGCGTGCCAAGTGCCCTGATAACAGCAACGTAACCGTTAACGCCAGAGCTAACTCCTAACTGGAGGAGAGCCTCCCCCCCTCAGGTGCGGTGGCTCAGCGTCAGCCACAAAAGGTATTTATCTCATTGTGCATTAAGTGCTGTTCTCAAATTAGGTGAGTGCCGCTGCGTGAAAACGATGAGGGAGGTCGAGTGGAGGAGGTGTGTGGGGTGTTTGGAAGGGGGTGCTTTGTGGCAGGAAACTCAATCAGCGTACGTGCCCCAGTGCGCCACGCTGGCAGTATTGTAGCTTGAGATTGTCTTGAGGTGTATTGAAAGATGCCATTGTTAGGCAACCGCAGGAATGTACGCCTCAGGTAATGAAGTTCGCTTTGAGTTAACTTCTCTATTGGTGTTATGCCTGAATATCATTTAAATATTATTTGGTAGATATTCCTGGCAGATCTCAACGTTCAAATACAATACAATGTTAAATAGTTATACTAACCATTTTGTGATTCAAAAGTATTCTGAGTGGTGCATCTATCTATGATAGCTTATTTTAGCTTTACATTTACATTTGTGAAACCTGTAAAGCTTTGCCATATCCCCTTTTACCTCCACCCCCTCCCCTGACTAGACACTCGGTTACAGTTCATAAATTCAGGGAATTATGATCCGTGACGTCGCTTCGCCTTAGCGGAAGCTCGTCCATTTCAACCGCAACGGCGGCACGTACACCAAATGGCCGAGAGCCACCTCGGCGAGTGCATTGCGAGGGACGAGTGGGATGGTTGGCCAACAGGTAATAAAGGTTGCACGATTGGTTAGCCTGACAGTTTTTAAAATTTACAACGTGCAGAATGGCAGAAGCAGAGCTTGCCACATGCCGCACGGACAGCTGCAGCCGTTGTCTCATCCCAGATTCAACGGAATTCCTCCACTCCATTATGCAATGTATGTATCACATTCAGTGCAGAGTAGGCAAAAGGAAAGCGAAGGAGGAGCTTAGTGTAAGGCAGACGCTATAGAGCGGGGCGACCGCGGCACAACAAGTTGTCGTCATAAATTCCCTTCTTGAACAATTGCTATTTGCTTAAAGGTCGCCACATTTCTTTTGTCTACCGTTATTTTATGACATTGGAATACCCTGTAAGGTAAAGCAGAAGAGGTGTGATCGAATAAGTGATTGACTTTGAAACATAATTCATTTAGAATTATTCTCTTTCAATTATTTTTTAATTTTAGATAATAAATAAAACGATACAAAAGTACAGTAATTATTACAGCAATAATAATTTAAATAATAATAATAATAATAATAATAATAATAATAATAATAATAATAATAATAATAATAATAACAATAATAATAATAATAATAATAATAATAATAATAATAATAATAATATATATATATAATATATAATAATAATAATAATAATAATAATAATAATAATAATAATAATAATAATAATAATAATAATAATAATAATAATAATAATAATAATAATAATAATAATAATAATAATAATAATAATAATAATAATAATAATAATAATAATAATAATAATTATAATAATAATTATAATTATAATTATAATAATAATAATGATAATAAAATTTATAATAATAACAATTTTAATAAAATAAATGATAAATAAATGAAAATAAAAATAACAAATAAAATTTAAAAATTTACTATTAAATTGTGCTAAATACTTTTATTTTTATTTATTTATTTAAAGTCAACTTTGGTCAGTCGACTGCTTAAACTTGAAAAAAAAATACAAGTAAATAATATAAAAAATTTTATGTAAATTAATACATGATTGTATAAATACATTAATAAAAAATAAATAATAATAAATAATTTTACAAACCTATGTATATTATTGCAATTTTAGTTAATATTATATAAATGTATTTCAAAGGGTAGTATATAATATATGTATATTAGTTTACATATTACAATTTACAGGATTGATGGCGTCCTTTAGTCATAAAATCTTCCTTCAGCCTCATTTGCTTTATTTAAGCACTATTCAGGGTATCTGCCAGTCGGGCACACTTGCCAAGCTCACATTTAGTTCATATTGTTGCTGCCGGCAGTCATAATTTGATGCGGCAGACAATATCGTCATTTTACGACGCAGCAATCGATGAAAATTTTACGACTCGCATTCGGCTCAATGTCGCATCGCATTCGTATCGATTTTGCGGGCAGAACGCGAAGTTCAAGAGCCAAACAGAACTAAGTGCAGATGCTGCTGTCGAGGTCGAAGTTGACGTTGACGACGTTGAAGTTCAGGGCGGCAATCGCTTTAATTGAGATGCCGCTGCTCATGCATATGCGCGACTCAATTAAAAGTGCGCCAAGAAGAAAAACTGTGGACAAACAAACACTGCGCGCGGAGGTATTTGCCGACCTGGAGACAGCCCTTTCAGCCTGATGAGCTCCTGGCGATGCTGCTCTTTGCCGGAGCTGGAGCCGGAGTCAGCAACTTGGCAACGTCTGCAAGTGACTCGATGGCGTCTGCGGCGTTTTGTTGACATTTCGCGGAATGGAAAAAATTAAATTAAAATGCAAATTAGACAGTCGAGTCGAGGTTGTCTTGCTTGAGACTCTCTCTCTCTGTCTTGCTTCTTGTGTCTGAATGCATATAGACTTTATACCGCTTACCTCCCGGCAGCAACCGCATACCAACAGTGACAAATTGTTGTAAACAAAAATGTTGCCGCTGCTTGCACACACGCCCGGTGGGACGAGTTGGTCTCTGTCAGTGTCACCTACAAGGAGGTCGTTGCCAGCCTAGTAAGACCCTTAAGATTTACTTACCTATGCAGCAAGAGTAGTATGTTTGACTGGCGACTTCTGTAGTCTTCGGAACGTCATTGTCGACTTAGGGCCAAGATGAATGTTTTTATTTTCTCGGCTGTGTGCCGAGTTTGCCTCTCTCGCCTTTGCCTTTGCCAGTTCTTGCGGTAAATTATGCAAAGTAGTTACGTAATGCGCTTGTTACAATAATTTAATCTTGTAATCTGTTTCTCTTTCTGCGGCAAGTGCCATAAATAATTCAGCTGCAGTTCCCCGAGCGAGAGAGAAAGATTTGTAGCAGCTGCTCCAGGTCTTGACTAGGACAGACACAGTTTGCTCTCGCGAAGATTTCGCCTGAGGCATTTTGCATTTTTAATTTCAAGGTAAACAACGCAAAAGAACTTTCGACTCAAAACGGAATGCTAATGAGCTGTCTCAAGGTAACTTCCTGCTATCCCAGCTCTTTCTATCTTATCCACCTTTGGCATCAGAAATCCATTCGCATTGACATCGTGCACGTTAATTCAATTTCTGAGCTCAAAGAAAAATAAAACCAGCGAAAAGTTTTTAATGCCAGGCCAAAGATAAACCAAGCAACCCTTTGACAACGTGCCTCGTCCTCACTCCAACCCTCTACGACGAAGGAGGGATGTCGCACAGGGAAATTAAAATATTGTTTGTGGCTGTCGGCAGTTGGTAATTAGTTGCGCAAAGCTTCTTAAAGCGTCCTTAAAGCGCACTCTTCGAGTTGTTCATAAATCAGTCGCGAATCTCAAATCCAGCCCCGAATCGCAGACAACATAAGAATTCAATAAGGCCGCGACTCCATCTGGCAAGGTGCACAGCCTGCTGCACAGGCGAAACCAATAACACACCAAGCACACATCGTCTACTCACCAAACACACACAATACACACACGGCACACACACGCAGGCAGGCGACAAATAACAAGCGGAAGCAATACACGTTGACACGTCGAACGGATACAAATGTGGCCCGGTTAGTTCCGCAGCAAGACAAAACCGTCGCGTAGTGTAACGGAAACTCTATTGAATTGCGATAAAAATCGCGTTTGCCACGTTGCTCTTCGTTGTCTGGCACAAACACACATAGAAATACATACAAACTCACACATGGGTAAGCCATTTTTAAAGCATACTTTGCGGCTTGTCAACAGGCGACAAAATTTATTGAAATTGTGCGCCAAAAAGAGTTGCAGCGATTCATTTTGCCCTTGGCTACTCTCACTTGGATAGGGTATATCAACTGTATTAGTAAAAATACTTCAAATAGTTCAAACTTTTTAGATATGCTTGACTCAACATATTGTAGATATCGATATTTAGCTATTCGTCTTGTGTATTCCTCACTCCTTTTCTTGTATAACTGTAAAGATATATTGTATTTTTGACTATTTCAATATGTATGTCTACAAATAAAATGAAATAAGTGCGTTCTAATTTTCCCTTTGAGATTTACTAAAATGCATCAGATTTGTGAAACTTAACTGAAAGGTATTATAACTAATTGACAGCTTAAAATGTATGTAACAGGCAGAGGTTGGGCGTAGCAGACCGTATAACTTATACATAAATATAATTCATCTTGATAAGAAGTCGAGTCGATATAGCCTTGTCCTTCTCTTTAAAAATTTATATCTCACAGAGTACAAGAGCTACGACTTCCATAAAATATCAAAATATGTTTTATTATTGCAAGGAAGTTTTTTTTAGAATTTTCCAATGGCCCATTAAATCGACCTAAGTAGATTTTCTTATTTTTTTGTAAGCAGAATAAACATTAAAGATTTAAATATTTTGGGTATCGTTTATATATTAGTCAATCATGCTCGAGTGTAGCTTTTATTCTTGTTTTTTTTGCAGGATTTAAATTTCCGAACTTCAAGAAATACATTACAAAACCACGATAACTCCACGATCAGAGTATACAGCATTCGGCTTGCCTAGTCCTCACATCACTTAAGGGTTTATTGTATTTCCTTGTGCTGACAATGTTATCGTTACAGTTATTGATTGAAATTTTTGCCGGAGTTGCTTCTGCTCCTTGTGGCAGTGTCTTTGCATGTTAGTGGCGACAGCTGTTGCCATTTGTTGCCACAGGTTGCGCTCCTTTGAATATGTGTGTGCATTTATCTCACTCGGTGTCAGTGGCATGCATCCACCTGCCTGCATGCCACCCACTCTCGACTCCCAGCCCCTTCTGTCACTTGCAGTGGCAGTAAAAGGACAATCCGCACAGCGAGTGAGCAGCCACATCAATGTGCATTTCATTTAACTTGCCACGCCCGTGTGACTTTTAAGTGTTGCCCGCAAACACACACAAATGCTCACGCATACGCACACGAACACCCGCACACATACAGACGCTCTGCACACACCCCGCACAGCCCTTTAGGCCGGCATTAGAAATTTGAGTGCTGGACATGACAGCTTCTGCATGAGCAACTTTTGCCCCTATGCCGAGGCAGAAGTCAACTCGCCAAGTGTGCGACTGTGTGTCTGCCCTTGTGTGTGTGCGAGTGTGTGTGGGTGTGTGCGGTCGCATGTTGTAGGTGTGTGTAAGGTATTATCTCGTGTGCCACTGACTGGAAATGGATGCTGCGTGCGTCATCATGTCCTACGCAGCTTTAGAACCAATTGTTGTTGTTTCTGCTGCTGCTGCTTCTGTTGCTCTTCTTCTCGTTGTTGTTGCCGTTTCTCTATTGTTGTTGCTGTAGCCCGGCCAAAGTTTGTGTTTGTGTCATTGTTAAATTTTGCGCTCGAACGATCTGCAACGAATGACATCCGTACGGCAAGTTACTTTTTGATTTACAGTCAGCTACTTTTTGTTCATCAAACGCCTGGCTGGTCCTGCCTGCTGCTGACCCCGGTGCCACACCCCCCGCCTTGCCTGCCCAACCCGCAGCCGGTCGAGTGTGTGTTTGCTCCAGCAGCTGGTCGAAGGTGCAGCAAAGGTTGCTGCCTCTGCTTGTCGCTCGTTGGTTGTCGCTTGTCGGTTGCTGGTTGCTGGTTGCCTGCCGGTTGTTAGCTGTCGTTAGCATTTGGTTTAAATTGCGCAAAATGCGTGTAATTGCTGGAACTGACGATTGAATGAGCCCATCTTCCCATCTACCCCCATCTGGCCCCCTACCTTACGACTACCGGTCGACTTGAGGCCGATTGCGTCTCTTGCTGCTCCCTCTTCCTGTTCCTCTCCTCCGGATAGTTGCAGCTGCTGTCCGTAAGATTTAAAGTTTCTGATTTTATTCGATTTCACTCGCCCGCTCCCCCTCGGGTTCACTGCGGATTTGGTAATTATGGGCGCATTGTCCTGCAAAAATTGAGTTTCAGTTCTCTCGAGTTTGTTTTCGCCATAAACTTGTCTCGATTAGTTGCGAAGTGGGAACGGGTTGGCGTAGGACGAGTCGTCAGTTGTTTCCGTTTCCGCTGCAGGGCGACAAGTGAAAGTGTCTCACAACTAAGACGCAACTTTGCAGCACTGAAAGGACCCGTATGTAAATAAATATTTATCATATTTGAACTGGACTTGAGTTTAAAGTGGGGTTAAGTGAAATGAGTCTTAAAGAGATTGCAGAAGATTAAATGTAAAACAATTAGAGTAACTAATATAAAAAACAATGTAGTAGAGTCTTACTTCTTATTTGAATCGTTTTTGATTGATTGATGAGTGATTTCAGCATTCAAATTGTAATAAATTATAATTAAAACTATAAAACAAATTTGGTATTTAAGCTACTATATCTATGAGTATGTATTATGACTATTTATGTATGTTTATGATTCAATATCAAGTTTCCTTAGGTTAAGGTTACTCAGAAAACTCAATTGAACTTCCATTGACTAACTTTATTGTACACATTATTCATTGATTTATTATGAAAAATCAAAACATTTTTTATCTTCCTTTGATTCCCGCCCCGTCGCCCTGCAATCTCAACATGTGCCCAGCAACAACAGCAACAATTAACGCATTTTTATTGCATTTCCACCGCAACGGGCAATGCATCATTCAAAAATTTGTCAATAGAGACCGCAGCCCATTTAATATATAAGCCGCTGACTGTGGCTGGATGGCTGCCTATCAACAGGCCCAGTCTCCTGGCCGTGCTCCTGCTGCTGCTGCTCACTCCTCGGCTCCTGCACCAAATCCCTATAGATATTTTATTATTTATCTGGGGCGCGCGATCGACGGCTCCGCCATAGGCGCAGGCAAGCAGGGCCGGGCCCTCCTCATGGTTCCAACTGGTTCGACTGGCTTGCCTGGTCCGCCGTTCCGCTATTTAATAATATAAAAGCAATATTTTTGTGACCAAAACAATAAAGTCGCGCTGTCATTGATTTATTTGTCTGCTGCGCGCTCCGGTAACAATACAGTGAGTGCGAAATGCACTCGCACAATGCACCAAATGGGCAACGGTGCTGGGAGTGTCACCTCAGCGGTGGGTCGCCCTCGAAAAAGACGAAGGGGGAGGAGGGATGGAGGAGGGTCTGTGCTGCACTGAGTCCTGCGACATAATTCATTTCCGCTTATTGTCAGCGTCGCTTTTGCATTTAAAATAACACAAAACCCAAAAGCCACGCCCCTCCCCTCCGCTTGCCCCCTCTGGCACTCACGCACGCTTCTCCGAGTCTCAAGTGTAAAAATGTGGGAAAAAATCCAGTCTGCAGGACAATGCAGGTAAATTGACTGCAGCTGGCTTTGGGGCCACAGTGCGAATGCGTAATAAAGCTCAGCTACTGTAAACGCAGCAAATTGACGTCGTTGCGAATAAAAAACGTACGACTCATTGAACAATTGGCAGAGCTCGGACTGGTCAGCTCCGCCCCCTGCTCATCCTATGTTATGTTCGGTTCTGTCTCCTTCTCCAGCTTCTCCTGCTGCTGCCCGTCTGAGTGCCCTGTCAGCGCTGCGTGAACTTGGGATGACATAATTAAATCCTTGCACTAATTAAATTTCCCAAAAATGTATGCAAATGCCGACAAATAAACCGTACGCTCTTTGGCAAACTACCTTAATTGCATGAGATAAGCCGTTAGACGGGGCGCATACGTAATGCAAATTATTTTCAACATTTCCCATTTAATTGCAAGTCGGTCGTCAGCTACGACCCTAGGATGGCACATTCATTAAGCAACCCTTGAGCGAGCCATGTGTGCGTGTGTGTGAGTGTGTGTGTGTGCTTGTATGTGTGTGTGTGCATGTGGGGTGGGTGGTTGGTCAAGTATCCGGTGTCCTGTGTCCGAAGTGCGGCATACATGGCATACCAGCTGGAAATTAAGTTTTCGCATTTCCACCTTTTTTTCTAGCCTTTTTTTGGCGTGTGTAAACGCTGTGTGAGCTCTCTGAGCCCGTTGTCCAGTTGATAATCCAGCATAATGCGCTTTTATTTGAAATAATAATGTTGATGCCAACGTCGGTCTGGGCTCATTTAGTGCGGGCGAAGAAGAGAAAAAAGGCATCAGCTCCCGGCTCCGGGCTAGGTGTAATCCCCGCCTCGGACCTGGTGTGGGTGTAACCCGAACTCATTGTCGGCCGCAAAGTTGTTGCATGAGGTGTCAAAGTTCATAACGTGGTCGAGTCCACAGTCGAAATTAATTCCCCTTGTCCGACCCCAGCCTGGACATATGTGTCCCAATCCGAGGCCGAGTCGAGTCGAGTCCGACTTCGAGTTGGAGTCGGATAATGCGTTGGTTTAATTACTAAAATTTTCCAGCAAATTAAGTTTGATGCGTGGACAGCAGCTTAAAGTTATGTCTGTGCGTGTGCGAGTGTGCATGTGTGTGTGTTTGCCAGGGTTGCGACACACATAAACATACTAGAGGTGTAAATTTTAAATTGCTTGAATGCCTTCGAGATGACTAACGCAGGCGCATAAATTTGCTAGCTATAAAGTGGCAGAGTGGGCGGGTGGAGTGGCAGGGGGAGTGGCAAGACAGGAGCGCGGTTAACCAGAGCCACAATAAATCTCACGAAAAACGATTTAAAATTTTGTACTTTCACTCGAGACACATTCATGTATAAAACGATATCAGCCACGAGTAGTGTAGTCTGCCATAATCCCCCACTCCCCCGGATCTGGCCAGCTGCTTTCTTAACTTTGTGCTTGGCTGGAGGAATTCTTGCGGCGTTGCCTTCTGGTCGACTCAGAATGTGCGCCCCAAAAATAATTTATCATTTTCACTTGGAGTTCTGTGTGAAAATTCACTTATGCATGCGATGAGGAGGAGCGCTTGCCAGCCAGCTGACATTGGACCCCTTTCGGGCAGCTCCCCTGCTCCCTTGCTCCCTGTGCGGCACGTTGACTTGTCGCCACATTTCAGCTACCTTTTTCTAGCCGGGAAGGGGGCGGGCTTGTGGCTTAAAGTTCTGTCAACTGTTCGGCGGCAATTTAAAGTTTTTTATAGTTTTGGCTTTTAATTCGCATAGTTGGAATGCCAGAAACGGCAGCCCCATTCGACGGTCGAACCGTTACCTGAACTCGGAGCTGGCCTCCTCCGAATTGCCGGCCTGTAAAATACCTCAACATTAAAATGCCATTAATGCATTTGCGTAATGTTGTGTGTAATATTCTTCGCCTCCCACTCCCCCTTCCCATGCACACCTCATTGAAAGGCCATTAAAGTGACTTATGTGACGGCGCGAGGCTTTGGCCATGGCCTGGCCAGGCCCGGGTCCCGCGCCCCAGCTCAAATTCGAGCTGGTTGCGGCTGCAACTTCAAGTGGAACTCGCATTGCAATGGGCAACGTAAAAACTGCATTAAAAGGCCTCGTAAAGTGCTCGTCGTGTGGGAAGGGGTGTGTGGCAGGGTCATGGGCTGGGGCAGAGGCAGAGGCAGAGGCTGGCCGTGCATTTGTCTTATCAGCCGGACTCCTGGCATTGGCATTGGCATTGCCGGCGCAACTGGCCGACACTCCCCTCGATACATTTGCCTGACCATAATGAGCGGCAATTACCGCATCGGCCGCAATTTGCATTACACACTGCGAAATGTTGCAATGTCACGGGTGGAGTGCGATGGGGACCAGAGGAGGGGAGCTACTGTGTGTAAACAGTGTGCAATCTTTTATCAACTCCAGCAGCAGCAACAATAACAGCAGCAGAATCGGCATCAGACACGTGGGCAATAGGAGAGGGAGACACATTTAATTGCGCCTACTTTAGCACAAAGGGGAAACGCCATAAAAACGCTGAAATCGCCAGTGCGATGTACTTTACGATATGTTTCATGTGTGAGGGTAGATATCCCTATAGCATGACCCACAGCAATGCTTTAATTTTATGTGCCTTATCTAAGTCGATCAACAAGCCAAATTTTATTGACCTTGGACTTCAAGGTAAGGGTAAACCCACCTATCCGTAGGTATAGAATGCCTATTATTTTAAGCAGATAATATATAATATCTGGTTTTGATAATTCTTACTGTTTATTATGGTATTCCTACGGATGTTGTGATACTTCATAGTCAAAAGAAATATCGGCAGACTTATTTAGGGTAAACTTGGGGCTTCCCTGACTGAGTTAGCTGGACAATTAACTCTGATAAGAAATTCTAAATTAAATTAAACTAAAATATACGAACACTACAGTAGCACACGCCAGACAGTAAGATACCCATCGCGCTGTTTTGGAAGAGTCATAGTGATTGAAATTCATGGAATAAGCGGATACGGTATTAATCTATATATACGTGTGAAAATGATCTGGGAATCCCAACGGCAATCAATCTGTAAAGAGATTACAAACTCGCTTACAGTTTCACGAGTTTAATGAAACTAATCTTAGAATATCATGCCCTGGTTGTATGATACTGCGTTGGTACATAGGTTTTCTTATATATCTACTTATCAATGAGGAAGCCGTATTTATTATGTAAATATAGAATGGTTGCGATCTCTTCTTACTCGTCGCAACATGTGTGTGGCTAAGGTCATAAAGTGTTCTGTCTCTGTCGTAAAGGCAGATAAGGAATCGCTGCATGCGACAACTTCCTTGATACCTGCTAACACTGCAGTGTATTGCAGTATAGTGCTGTGTTGTACAGAGCAGAACTACAACATGATCATGCTAGTGATTGAACACAATCAATATACCTACATCATATTAAAGATAAAGAGATTAACAATGAAGATTTAAAGACTTAACTAAATAACTTACTAATTTTAAGAAATATAACCACATAAAACCAATCAATTTAATAGTAAAACAATCGTGTATTTTACCTAAGCGCTCGTAGTTTAAACAAACAGTTTTTCGTATATCCTAGACCCACATGTGGGTGCAGAAATGTTTCACTTCAACACTTGTCTATGTAAACGCAAAAACCGATTTGCGTGGACTGTGGATGAGGTATCCAAAATTTAGGATATCGGTTGTGTGGAGTTCGATTTCTATATTATTCCATTTACATATTTTTTTGTAGAAAAGTCCAATATAGTAAATTTGTCAATATTTTTAAGCATATCAGAAATCGGTGAAAAGTTAAATGACAGCTGCTCGACACGTCTGTTGAATGTGATATTTTCGAGGAGGAGATGATTCCTGCTGTACATTGCAAACTTTGGATCAAATTTAACATAGATTTGATATTTGTATTTACTTGTTATTTTATTTTATTTACCTTAACAGCGTAAGCTGATTATATTAACAGAGGTACTGTCATATCAAATAAGGGCTTGTCATACCTTGGAAGTAGTATAAGTTCTATGTTATCTTCTATGAGTATCTCAGCATATATAATCTGCAAAGTTTAAATGGAAACACATAAATAATTGATAAAACACGTTAATAAACTCGTCATACTAGTTTCTTATAAGGAGATAAGCAGCAAGAAGATAAGATAAGCAGACAGTTCCAGACCGTTCCAGTCACTAATCTTGAGCGATAAGAAGTCGCTCGTGAATCGACAAATCGCTGCGGAGTCAACATCGTCTGCCGTGAGCAGAGGCGGCCTCAATTGAGGTAAACCTCGAGCCGCTCACAGCTCTTACTGCTCTCACAGCGCGTAATCCGACTAAGTTGCTTCAATTTAAATACCGCTAAATCAACAACTGCCACTTTACAACGAGCAGCAGCAGCAGGAGGAGCAGGAGCAAGGCACGAGGGCTGAAGGAGGGAAGAACGTTTGTGGAATGAAAAGCACAAGATTAAATAAACTGCGAGTAAAATTAAAAGTAACCGAGGCACAGCCAGCAAACACGCTCACTTCACCTACACAGGACTACCCTGAAGACGCTCCACTCCGCTCGACTCTCCTGCTCCACCTACCTCGCTCTCATCTGGAGTCACTTGAGCAGGCACTCGAGCAACTTTCGGCAGAGTGTGCTGAACATTTTTACGCTTCTTTTAGTTCATTTTCAATGCATTTAACTTGAGTGACTCTTTAATCCTTGTAAGTATCTTAGCGAGCGAGTGGAGGGGCGTGACTGGGAGGCTGCGAGTGCGTCGCACCGTTGCCTTTCAAGTTGCCGGCATCTTCGACTGCGACACCGTCTTCGTCTCCGTCTCCGTTGGTATCTTCGTCCTGGTCGTCGCACTTTGTGCTACAATATTTATTTACCTTGCGCCTTTTGTGCCCACGTGCAGCAGCTCCTTGCCGCCTTGCTACGTGCAGCTCCATGGCCAGACGCAGACGTGGCCACGCCCCGTTGCCGAGCGAAGTCTGCCTGCCACTTGGCATATTTTAAATACATTTCATGCGCTCCTGAATTCGGTTGTCGTTCCCCGAGTTCCTCAAGGATATTTGCTCCTTGAAAATATGTTTACTCGTGTTGTGCATATTTTAATCGTTTGCCTTGCCGACATCTTTCGCCATTGTAAAATGTATCTGTGTGCCAGTGCGTGCGTGTGTGTGAGTGTGTGTTTTGTTGCTTGTTTAACTTGCGTTTAAGTTAAATAAGCCATGCTAGTTCTGATTCTGCCTCCGCCAAACTCCCCTCCCCCTTCCTTCCTGTCTCTCCGTTTGCCGACTTTAATTTCAGTCCCTATACCGTTATGCCGTTATTAGCATAATGCCGAACAGCCGTTAGCTGCTCATAATTGTTATAGTATCGCGGCCACAAATTGCAACCAAGTTGCGACATAAATTAGAAATCGCGCAGCGCGACGCATAAATAACACGACTTCTGCAGCCGCGCCCTCTTTTTGATGCCCTCCCCCGCACCCCGCCCCCTGCTGTGCTGGCTAATAGAAACATCCGCTGCAGTTATCTCACGTAGCCACCACGACGCGGACAATGGCCAGGAATATGATATAAGCCAGAGACCACATGGCTGCCCCTGCCCACTCCCGGCCAAGTGGCGAATGGCGAACAGGTGTTGGTTATTTATCTGCCAGCCCTGCGCGCTGTGAAAATTTTAATGAATTCTAATGAGAATTGAGATACAGCAGCAGCTACAGATATATACTCACAGACTCGGATACAGATACAGCTACTGCTTCAGCTACTTAGACAAGCGCCTGTGGCGATTCGTTAGAACACGCGGCGCACTAGGACGTGGCTCGTCTGCTCCTTGAGGTGTGTTGCAGTCGCGGAAAGATATACACACTCTCACACAGTTAAAGGGGTGTGCGCATCAAAGTTAGACGCACAAATAGCCAGCGGGCTCAGCGCGTTTGTTTTCAAAAGTTTTCGCTGCTTTGAAATGCTTATTGAGTATGAGAATCTGAGAGAAGTAAGCTTTAAATTGCTCCACCTTACAGCATTTTACGTTGTAGTATGCTTGATTTCATATCCAAAATACTTACAGTCTAGACTCCAGATATACGACTTCATAAATAAAATGAGATCCTGACCAAAATCATCATCGATTTCGAGCACTTCGAATGAAATCATTTCGAAGGTAAACTTAATTTATGCGCCTCCTTTCCGAAATATTTGCACTTTGATTGCGCAACTTGTAACATAGTTAAACTTTTGCTAAGACCTCATAAGCAACCTTTTCCAGCCTCACCAACCCCACCTCACCCCCTTCTCTATTGCCTACTCAACATCCGGCAGCCAGCCAAAATTATTTCAATTAAGTTTCTTAGAAACAGCCCCGCCCCAACGACCTTCGTCCTGTGTTCGGTGTTCGGTGTGGACTCACTTTCATTAGTGGCGCTTGTTTTTGTTTCCGCCTCACTGAAATTTATTGTCAGGTTCGATGGCTGGCAAAGTTTTTATTGCACGCGCCGCAGCTCGCCAGTTGTTGTTGTTGTTGGTGCTTGGCTTTTGATTATTCAAATTACGCTTAATTGTTAAGGTGGCCATAACGCCCAGGGAAGAAAAGTTATGCGAGGGGATCCTCCATTATGGCACTTTAAGTGGCTCTCGACTTAAAGAGGGGCACTTATTGATACATAAAAGGATTATGTTTTATTGAAAGTTACCTTAACGGAGATTAGCCGAATAAGCAGCAGATTAGTTAAATAGTAAGGAACGAGTAAGCAACGCTTGTTGATTGACACTTAAATGCTGCAAGTAAGGAAAGTTAATAGAGTAGTTTATGTTTGTTCATTGAATTTCAACATACACTTGATCCCGAAATGGATAGCTATCATTAAAGCATATCAAATAAAATTTTTAAATAAACACATATAAATACATATTTAAATATAACAAATTCATTAGGTATGTGGGAATGTCAAATAGTCAGTCAGGGCTGGAAAAGACAAAATGCGATGTAGTTGAAAGAGTTGGCAGGCTGTTCACAGTGTTGGCAATATTGTCTTAGGTTGGCAGGGCAAGAAGGAAAAGGCATTCGTCACCAGTGATGCCAATTTGTCCTTTTTCCGGAAAGATCTGTCCTGTTTTCAATTGCTTTATCCGGAAGATATATCAAACATCCCCTATGCGGAAATCTGCCCTTTTTTATTTGTTTTATCCGGATAAATTTTAGACCAAATTTAAATTATTTTATATAATTTTAAATTGATTTTTTACAATTTCATATAATATCAAATTTATTTTTACAATGAGTTGGCATCTTTTTTATGCAAACTGTTATCGATATCGTGTGAAATCGTAATATCGAAACACTTGTGCGGAAATACTTATCTGCCAAAGAATGCCAAAGGAGAATTATAAACAACATTTTCGCGATTGCTGGCTGCAGCAGCCACATTTTAAAAACTGGCTCTGCAAGGATAAATCTGACAGTAACAATGGCTACTGCAAGTTGTGCAAGTGCAGTGTGAATTCCAAAATAGGTTAAATTCGACACAATTTGTGCTGCTATGAGTGTAAACTGCCAGATAAATATTTATTTTTGTTCGGCTCTATGGCAACTTATGACGAAAATAAGATAGCTGAATAAGAAGTTGTCGATTAAACAATAAAAATGGAAAAAAAGTTCTGTCCTTTTTTTGTCCTATTTTTTAAATTGTCAGCCTTTTTTCCCTGATATTTTTATCAAATCTGTCCTGTTTTTGCGAAAAAATATTGGCATCACTGGTCGTCACAATAGTTGTAAGAATATACCAGAGAAGAGTATTTGCCACGAGAGGTCGACTAAAAAGTTATTTAATAATCAAGAATCAGTGTGTGTGTGTGTCACAATAAAGACGTAAACAAAATGGAGAAAATGATTATTAAGTATTATATATAATACAATATTTTAAAACAAAACGAACTCACCTAAACGTTTCTTGTATACAAATGTAATAATTTTAGTGTATTTGATACTTTTCGATAAGCTGATTTTCATATATCATTGATGGTCATTGTGTCCACTAAAAAATAGGCTTGTATGAACATCTGGCAACCCTTTGAATTTGCCAATCACAATTATTTTAATTTTTTTGCATAGATATTAATCTGTAATCGATATTGTTATCATCGCTAATTCTTCCTCTTTCCATCACTGTCTGTCAAACACACGAACGTGCCGCCTTGTGACTTTTAAAAACTTTTATTTTAATCGAAATAAATCTAAAATCATCCACATCATCCATCCATAACATCCACTTTATTTAATAAAACAAACAGTCTAACAAAACTTTTATTCACCACAGCTTTAATAAATAAAATTAATTATGCCTGGGATTCGTTTTTGTCGATTAACGTAAGGCAATGTAGTCAAAAACTAAAAAAAATTGGCACAAATTGATACCAAATTTTAGTAGCTCTAGCTATGATAGTCTCCAAGATATTGGTTTTCATGAGGAAGGGTGGGTAGATGGAAATGGCTACATTGACTAGGCTGCTGATGCTGACTAAGTATGTACATATACATATATAGCGTGTAAAATTCGTCACACCTCCTTCTGTCTGTTACAGACATTTTCACTTAGCACTCTTTTTACACTCTACCATCAGGATAGCGGGTTAAAAGCCATTTAAACTGAATTGACGTATAGTTTAACTTTAACAAAATAAACCTTACATGAAATATACAACTATGAACTGTGAATGAATTTTATTTAGTTGAATTTGTTATTATTTGTGACAAACGAAATGCATCTTTAATATAATTATCTCAGAGGAGCAGAGAAAACTAGATAAAGCCCATTCAGATAGATTGAAAAAATAAATAAAATACATAGAATAACACTTAAAAACATTCGATGAATTAACGTCATGTATGTATTTGCCTTAAATTCATGGCAAGCCCTCTTTAAGCATCGCACACTTCTATACACTTGTTCGCCATCGCTCTGAGAACACTCTCTATCGCACTTCACTTGGTTTTATTTATAGTGCAAGCCTCAAAGCGGAAATGCTTCAAGCGCCGATTTTTTGTTGTTCAAAAATCATTTGCGGTGTACCTTTTTTTCGATGGGGGTTCGATTCATTGTAAACATCGCTGCCAAATGTGCTGCAGCAATGCGAGAGACAACGAAAAGCGGCTCCGACACAGTTGACCAGCGTAAAATGGCGCGAAATTCGTGCATTAAATGGACTGAACTTCCGGTGTGTGAAAACGTCACACACGCACACTCACACACACACATAGAAATGCCGTTGTCCATGGCTAACGGGGCATGTTTTTCTGGGCATATGCGAGTTGCTGTTTTGCGGCCACTGACAAAAGGAAAAAAGGGTCAAGAAACAAAACAAAAATAGCAAAAAATCCGGGGAAAAATAGGAAAATAGTACAGAGGCAACTGGAGAATTGATGCCCATTGCAATAATCCATTTTTAGCGCCATCAACAACAACATCAACCAATATTGAGGGCCCATTGTTTCCGCGCTAATTGTTTGGCTTTTTGACCAATTTGCCATGCGCTGCTCCGTTTGGCAGGCTCCAGCGTCAGCACTTGGCCAATGCTAATACAAAGCCTGGCAAGGCACTTGCGCTGCCCGACTTCCTATTTACCCATTCCTTGGCAGGAGCGGACTCAGCTGGCGACGAGATTGCAATTATTTTGCAAACAATGAAATTGTTGCTGCGTGTGCAAACATAAAATCAAATTGTTCCTAGGTGTGTGCAGCTGTTACACACTGCCACAGCCACAGATACAGTCTCAGATACAGATACAGATACATTTACGACTTCAGCCGGAGCCACTTGTACTTTGTCTGGGAAAGGTGTTCGACGCTTTGTCTGGGCCGCAGCTGCCGCTGGAGCATTCGCCTTGATTTGATTTCGTGCGTTTCACCTTCTGCCACAGGAGGTTGGCAGTTCCCTTTTCAGCTGGGGAGTCGAGTCTATAGATATGCAAATGGAGATATTTCGGGGCGCAGCAGACCGACAACAGGTGATAGGCACATAAAAATGCCAATCGATTTGCTGGCTGCCATTAAATTCGCATAGATTTCGCAGACGCGACGCGGCGCGATGCAAAGCGCTAATAAAGTGCAAATCGCAGGCAGCAACACGTCGCACGAGTTGGCTAAATAAATCGCATGGCCATTTATCAAAATAAACAGATCATGACAAATGCGGCGGCTAAATCGCGCAGAACTCTGCACACCTCTTCGACTGGCTGCAACTGCAGTCGCTCCTTTGTCGCGTCGTCTTCGAGGCGTCTGCTTTGTCTGCCGCTGCCGATGCTGCTGCTGCTGGTTTTAATTAAAACAATTTCTGGCTGCACTTTTTCCACGTGAAATTCCGCAACTATCTCAGACAGCGACGACTGGGATGGGAGCAGAGGCGGGGGAACATAGCCGCTGTCATGTTCGCTTGTCTAGTTGGCCAGGAGCAGCGCCTGAGCCATTCCATGCCAGACAAAAAGGCGAACGCATAAATTATGCTTTGTTGACATCGCGCCAGTGGCTGAGGTACCAAAGGTACGCAAAAACATTGTGCAACATTTCTTGGCAGCGTCGAACGCAGACGAATTGCTCGGCCTGCCGCAATGGACTTTTAATTGTCGCAAGTTGCACATAAATTAGACATGCCTCGCGCGTGATTTGAGCTGTTCTGAGACATTTAAACTTAATTTCTCTCTGTGCGCGCTCTCTGTGTCTCTCTTTCTCTCTCTCCCTGTTGGTCAGCAGGTAACGCACCAAATGTTTATAATCATGTGGCATGCAACACCCAGAGCAGACCATGCAACATGCAACACCGCAATTTCTTCGCTTCCTCTTCTTCTTCTACTTCTACTGCGTCTCGGCGTCCATTAAGTTTCGAAGCAAAAACTTTGGCCAGCCGTTTGGCATGCAGCCAATGTGGCAGACAGACAAAGTATCTTTAAAGTGCGGCACAGCCAGCACAAGTTGCACAATGAAATTGCCTACGTCCGCCCCGATCTGCCGCCCCCCACCCCTGCCGCTTGCCCATCTGCACCTCGTCGAGGACGGCAGGGAAATGTTTTGCATTTCAAATTGCATTTTAATCGCATTTCAACCTGAAATGCCATTAGACATAATTCGTTTAGCCGCATTTGTCGTTGGCCAGCAAATCATTTCGATATGCGAATGGCCCCGCCCACCTAAATGTGCCGCCTCCCGCCCGCCTATTGCGATTCACTTGAACACAATTGCCAACCGCACGTAAATCAACTTTGTCATTGATTTCGGCTGCTCCAACTGACAGACGAACTGGGCCCGGTCCCAGACAGGCAGACGGACTGTGGGCGAGTGGAGTGTCCAGTGCCAGGAGTATCAAAGTGCCAGAGTGCCAGTGGATGGACGATGCATTGACGTACTGTCCAGATTATGCACACTGCATCCGCTGTTGGCCCAATCGCAGTCGCCGTCAAATTTGTCATTTCGTAATTGATTGTGAGCCGATTGTGCAGTCGCATTCGAGTGACATTTAATCAATTTATGCTTGGCTCGTTTCTAATCAACCGCTCGCCCCCAAATCGGTCAGTTTGCATCTCATTTGTCCGCCCCTATCCCCCTCGCTCGCCCTGCCCTCCCTGCCTTGGCACCTGCCCGGCCTCTTGCCAGCTGTGGCGTGAGGTGACGACAACCAGGTACGAAAATAGTCGCTGCGCAGCGCATTTGGTTACAAGGTGAGTGGCGGACTTGTTGAAAGGCGGGTCAGACGCAGTCCAAGTGCCTTTTGGCAGCCAACTGTGTATCGAGTATTGACCAAACAACTGTCAGATCTGCCAGGCAATCTGTGTGCCTACAGCACTTAAATAGCTTAAATCTCGGCAAACACTCGTCGCCCCTCACGCGTTCCCCATTACTGTTTCATTTATCGATTTTCTCAAGCATCTGCGTTGTTGGACTGAATCGGAATAAAGTAGAAAAATTACACAGAAGAGAAGTGAGCATCGTTTTGTTTTCTGTGGCGATCATTGAATACTCTTACTTTTAAAAATACATAAAATTAACTTTATTCGTATTTTAGGTGGAAATATTAACAATATCTTCTAAGGCAAGAAGGTTGCCATACAGTGGTCCTTGAGTGTAGAATTATTAAGTGCAGTAAACGAATATGTTATTGACGTATAAAAAGCAGTACAAGATATACAAGATTGCTTACAAGAGAGACGAAAAATCGATATACTCTCTTGCAGACTATGCAAATTCAAACTGACCCTGAGATGGCGATGTTGCTGCCGAAGAAGACGCGCCAAGCGAATTTGCGCGCTTGAATGCCTGCATAAATTTCTGCTGCCTTTTGCTGGCTATTATTTACATTAAGTACACACACACAAACACAGACACACACAGTCTTACACCCACACACGCACACGAGCTCGTGAGTGGACTAGAAACTCAATTTCCTGCAGAGGACACGGGCACATCAAATGGTTTACGGATGCTAGCACTCTCTCTGTCCATTTTTCTCTCCTGCCTATATATCTCTCTCTCTTTACCCACCTCTCCTGACCACTCTGAAATTTAACACACGTTGCACCCACGTCCCACCACCACCGCAGTCAACCTCTGCGGCCCGTCTGGGAGATTCTGGCAAGGCGGCGGCTGCTGCCACTTTTTCATTTTTCGCATGTAATGTGTGTAATCAAAGTAACAAAATCCAAATCATATTTCCTTCATTGACCACAAAATTTGTATCTGTGCGTGTTTGTTCGGCCCAGCAGCCCAGCAACCCTTTTGCCTTCGCTTGTGCATAAAACATTTTACTAGATTCGTACAATCAATGCTGCCCTACGACGGGCTTTTCTTAACCTTGCTTGATTTTTATTTTATTTCATTCTTCGGGCAAAATTATTGGTCTGCGCATATGTAATCATCTGTGCGGTCCCCCAGCGCACCTCCCTCCCCGCAGGTCGCATCATAAAGTGCACACAATCAGAATGAAATACGTTTTAGGTGGAACTTCTCGACAGCTGTAGTAGGCTGAGCAGGCACAAGGCTATGCCCTACGTTTGGGCGGGAAATATTATTATAATGTTGATTTCATTTTTGTCTTCACAGTAGAATATATTTTAATTTGATATAATATTATTATTTTGTGATACGATGATTTCAGTTACTTATTATGAAGAATTTTCTGTTGTTATAGATAAAGAATTTCAATTTTAACTACACGTATGTTTTAAAGGAACTGCATTCGCAAGTCGGCTACGCCCTAAAAGAACTTCTTACCATTCCGTCGAAAGTTGCACGGCGTTTCGCATATGTTGGCAATTTTTTATTTATCGACATTGGCGCTTTATTAAAAGGTGTTGGGTGCGCACGTTCGCATGGACACGACGGGGTGGTCCCCGAACCCGGCGAGGACAGAGGCCGCAGGCCATTTGGTTGCTCCTTTGTGGAAACTTTAATAAGAAATCTTTTGAGGATTTCCAGGATATGCATTGCTTGCTCGCAAGCTGCCAAAACTTTTCGCTGGCAAAATTTCATTTGTGGTCAAGCCAAAGTTTTATTGGAGTTTTCTCAGTTTTAGTTTCAGTTGCCGGTTTCGGTTTCCAAGTGAAATTCAATTAAATCTACGCATTATGCACGCTGCAATGCACACAGCTCCAGCCCAGCTCCATCTCTAGCTTGAGCTGGGACTGACTGACCCTTTGGGCAGCACTAAATGCAAATAACTTGCACAAAAGGTGAGCCGAGTGGATGGTAAACAAATTATCAAAAGTGCTCAGTCAGCAGTAGCGGGAACGGAGTCGGGGATCTTCCCCCGCTGACATGGCGAGTACGCACACGTTTCTCCGTGGTAAACGCCAGTTCATTATTAAAAGTTTTAAAAGCAGATAAGTGCACAGACTGATAGAGATGCTGACACTGATACGCACACACACAGCCCCGCAGACACACCTCCGCCCTGCGGGTAACTGGCTGAGATAACGATAACCTAAGCAGCTTCCACTACGATCCCAGTCAACACGAGCGCCACTTCACCTCTAATTGAAACATTAAGTTGCACATCACGTACGCGGTGTCAGACACCAGACGCCTGCCTGGATTTGGTGAGGAGGGGGCTACGAAGTGTTGGGAGGGACGCTCCAGCGGTGGCGCCTAAGAGTATGCTAAAATTATGTGCTGTGCTGTGGCTACGGGTGCGGTTACTTCAGCCTCACCTATCCCAAAAGCAAAAGCAAGCGATCCACCCGGCTAGCAACAACCACTCAGCACTTTATATTTTCCGTGTTGGCATTTTAAAAAGCATTTAACTACCCGACGAGCATGACTGAGGGGAAAGGTCGCCGGGATGGTTGGATTTTGTTTAGAGTGTAAAGTGATTACGCCGGAAATTTGTTTGTCTATGATTTTGCATACATGTTTATCGCAGACTATGCCCTGTGGATTTCCTTCAGCAGTATTTTGGAGGAACCCCGTGTCATCAGTTTCATTACGGAAAGCATCAAGTTCACCAGCGGGTCACTATATATAGTGACAAGAAATTCATTCAGGTTTCAAATAGTTTTTCAAGTCATGTATGTATGGAAATATCTCAAATTTGAGAATGAAATATAGTTGAATTACGTAATGAACAATAGTTATTATCAAATATGCGACACATACTCAACTTATCATAAAAGTTACTTAGATTAAAAACAATTTTGGTGTTAATGGTAACTTTGTGCAAACCACAACTTATGTATATTCTTTCACAATATCACTAGTCGAGTCGATTGAGTGATGCCGGTCTGTCTGTCCGGATGTCCAGATCAACACACAGATCTCAATTATTATACAAACTAGAGCCCCAAGATTTTGCATTAAGGTTTCTGTGCACCAGGCGCATATCAAGTTTCTTTTCAAATGTTGGGGACCACACCCACCACCCCCGCCAATCAATAATTAAATTTTTGAAATCAATTTGTAAGCGCGGTATAAAAGATTCAAGTATATGAATTGAACATTTACTGCTTCTGCCTCTGATTTGAATTTAGTAAATATCCAATTATATAAAAAAAAGGAATTTACGTATTACTCATGTATATTTCAGTTCTTTACAGTTGAACTCTTAATATTACAATACTTCAAATAAATTTCTGTAACAAAGTGTAAAGCTCTCACGTTGTCATCACTATCACGATTAATATTCTTTTATTATTATCCTAGCACGACAATTTTAAAATTTTTTATGTCGCTAGCACTGTGGTTTGTCTCACATTTGTTATATATCTTATGAGAATCACTTTATGTTTTCTTTCTTGGTACAAGGTCTTCGGAAAAGCTGCCGGCGCTCTCGAATCCATTTATTAGTAACTGAAAGATAACATTTGAATACTTTACTATTTACTGGGGTATTTAATCACTTTTTGGTACATACCCCATTTGGATCCAACAATTACGGGACAGGCTGCGTGAAGTGTCTTAGTATTTCCCTGTCCGTCATCATTTAGATTGTACCACATGATTGCAGATCCTTTCTGTGGGAAAACAGCTCTTTCAATATCCGGAAAAACTGTAGCGCCTCCTTGTTCTACGTCTGTTAGCTGTAAACACAAAATATTATGTTTTCTAAACTTAGTAAATCGTAATAGATTTGGGTAATACTTACATAGAAGAGAACGGTTGCAATTCGATCGCCACTCATTCTCGTCAAATTAGTTGCCTGAAATAAAATGATATATCTTAGAATAAACCTTTTCTGAATATTCAGTTAGTTAACTTACGACTGACGCGTTAAAATAATCGAAATGGCTGCCGTAGTGACCGCCCAGACCATAGTTCATGACTTGTAACATCTCCGAGCCGTAGAGATCAAAGCGGGTCATATCTTCAATGCGTCTATTGATACGCTTCGTCAACTCATTGGTGATGTCAGGGAACCAGGCAACCTTCGACGTTCGCGTCTTGGCCACTTTATTCCTGCCCGAGTCCCTGTTAAAAACTGTGGCACGTTTCAGCTCCGACACAGCCATGCTTTGCAGCTGTTTGATCTCTTTGGGCGATATCACATCGTGGTACAGCACCATATACGGATCCAGTTCAACTATTTCCATCTTGAGTGGTGCTAGTCTCAAGAATGGTGAGTTCGTTTGGTTGTAGACACAGTGGAGCCGCGACGGCTTCAGGAACTGGCCTCGGCAGCCCCTCTCATAGGCACCCGCCGCATGTATTATGTACTACAAAAAGTATGCGACAAGATAGTGTAAGTAATTGTGGTTGAAATTATTTTAACAAGGTTCACATACAGGTAGGGGTTGAACGTTAGGCTCCGTTCTTATCAGAGTCTCGACTTCTGATTTGCGGAGAAGAAGTTTCACATTATCTCCTCGGAGTGATAATGCTGAATTAATAGTTGTCAATGCATCATTATAGCGCTCTGCAACGGGTTTCAAATTAAAATCAAAATCAACATGTTTTGCAGAGTAGACTTACTCATTTTGACGAGTGCTTCGGCATAAACACGTAGCACCTCTATTCGATCCAGATTGAGTGGTAGAGGAAGTTCCTGCTCTTTTTGAAGCCATTCGATCGCTTGGTAGATCCACTCACAAGCATCGCCAAATTTCTGCTGATCGAAGTGATACTTACCTAGAGCGTAGCTGTCCAATGCGTTTAAGCTGACACTGAATCATGCAATAAAGAAAGAGTGTGGTACAGGTACAGAAAAGATACAGATACATATACAGATAAAAGAGCGCAATTTGTTTGATAGGCTGAAGTAATTTTCCATGCTACTCACTTATACTCTCTGCCATTGAGCAGTCCCTTGGCAATGTCAGAGAATCTCAAGCCGTAGGTGGACTGTATCCGGTATATTGCAGTGCTCGCCTCCTCGAGGTCGGTGCTAGTGGGCAGTTGGTGTCGCTGTTGTCTGAGGAAGTCTATTTGCTGCAGGCCCACTGGCTGCTCCATGTAGTACTGCCAGCGTGTCCAGTCCTCATGCATGCGACGAATGAGAGAGAATGCATTGAGCGGATTGGCCACAAAGTGTTCCGGCTCGACCATCGCCTTGTCGCTTTGCGTGCGCATTTCCGACACAACACTGGGATAGGCCAGAGGGTAATTTCACTTTTCATTTTGAATGAAACTTCTTAACATACCCTCGCACTATGTGGAGTTTCTTTTCCAGCTCATCCGCATAGTTGCTGAGATTCTCGATCAGCTTGGACTCCATCTGCAGCAGATTCACCATGCCCGCCACCGAGGTGGAATGACTTTTCTCCTCTTCCTCCTGCCCGCTGACCAGAGCACTCAAAGTCAAGAAAAATACTGCCACAAGGCGGAGATTCCATGATTTCGACTGCATTGCACTGCCGTGTGAGTTTGTCAACGTTCCCGGTTCAACTGAATGGTGAGTTACTCGCTACGTTCCAAATTGACGTTGGCACGAGATAAATGTTTATAAATACACCTGGCTGGCAAAAAGCGTTTACCGCTTGCTTTGTAGTACGCCAAGTCGCTGGTGCTTACTGTTATTATTTTTCATTTCCCAGATTGATAAGCGACACGACGCGTCGTAGTGCAAAGCGACTTGACGCTCGATAGCGACAAGCAACATTTAATTAAACGCGACGCTTCGCCGGCTGTTCGGCTTTCCCGGTGTGTACAAGCTGCATTGGATTGCGCCCCAACAAGCGGTTGGTAGTACGTGAGCTGAGAGTGGAAGCCTCACCAGCTGGCACCATGACCCTAACGTACCCTGTGCGAATTAGTGGCAAAAGTGACACGCGTGCGAGGTGATAGAATGGTCTTAACTCTACATTGATTAGGGCACTCTCGAGTTGATGCTTTCAAGTGCACGATTTGTAGTCTGTGACTTCTATCGGCAAATTCCATGGGAGCCCGGTTATTCTTCAATTAAATATGTTAAACGACTTAATGATATATGAAACAATTGTATGTCTATAAACAGATTAAATTGATAAGCACGATTCGTATAGTTACTCTAAGCTGAACTAAAAGTTATTTAAATTACGCTCCCATTACATTGATATCGTGAAGTTTGTATTCAAATATCTAAGTTTTCATAAAATTTGAATTAATATCCACCACAATCTACTCATTGACAGCTATAATTACTCCAATCACTTAAACATTTTAAAGATGATAATAATGAAATCTCTATTTCCACCCGATTGTTGCTATTAAAGCTGTGAGACATAGTTGTCCGATTATAATATATGGTAATATGCAAATTATACTTGGAATACGATCAAACATTGACTAGCACTAAGTTAATTTTCCGAACCACAATACTGCTTATACCCGTTGCCATATACTATATGTTTAACCAAAAATGTATGTAAAAGGAGAACGAATTCTGAAGCAGCACCAACAGGCGAGTCAATATAGCCATGTCCGTCTGTCCGTCTATTTATTTTAGATTTTGGCCACGCCCAATTCTGCCTTCATAAATGGTTTAAAATCGAATTTTAAGCGTAATTTTAATGCTTTAAGTATTCAGTTGTGGTAAACACAATAATTACTTACTTTTAAATGATAACTTAAAATTTTATTGCGATCGCATATTTCACAGAAAAGTTATTTAAGAAACAATTTATAAGCACTGATTTCGAAGCCGCTTTCTGACAGTATGCACAACAAAATACTTTTTTAAAAAATAGTTTTGGTCAGGAGGGTAGCAGGTATATCAAAGTCTGGCAACCTAGACTCTAGCTTTCCTACCAAATATAATATTAATATTCATAAAATAAAATTAATAAAATTTATAACAGCTTAGTCTCATTTTTAAAAAGATGTCTACTTAATATGTTAAATTTCATTTACAACATCGGCTGAAAACCCCGTACCATATGCGATATCCATAACAAGAAAACATGACTCAATAGATTTATAAATTATTTGAAAAATTTATTCGTTTGAGTGGTCGTCATTTTAATTTTCTTATACAAATAGAGAAAAGGAATATCACGTTCTTATTAAACATTTTTATACACTTCGACCATTAAAAATGGTGCAAAAAGCGGCAAATGTGTGAAACTGGTAGAAAAAGGCGTGGGAAACTCCATGAAGTATATATATTCTCAGGATCATTAGCCGAGTTGTTTGAGCCATGCCCATCAGTTTGTCCGCATTTTCGTCTGACCAGATGAACAAGGAAGGTTCCTTCTCTGTGCAAATCAGTTTTATTTCACTTTTATTTAACTTTTAACCTTTAACATATACTAAACCGGCTGTTATTTCAACGTATTTTTCCAATGCGATCCGAAACTATAAAAAAAAGAGCAGCGTATCGTTCTATATGATCGGCAAGTAACATTCCGAAGGTGAGCTTAGTCTGTGGGAATGTTAAAAATATAATTCGGGTAAACGTTACATGATGTTTTCGTGGTAAAAAATATTTCACTCAAATCTGTTTACAAACTTGAAAAAATAGCATCAAGGATAGAAATGCGGATCAAACAAGAAAATAACTTCGCAAGAAAGAAGCATTTTTTAGTATATTACATTTCCATTCCAGGCACTTTTTAGCCTATGTAATATATCCATTAAAAGAAATTTTTTGTGGTGCACACCGCTTAAGTTATTTATTTTGGACACAAGGCCTTCGGAAAAGCTGCCGGCGCTCTCGAATCCACTTATTAGTAACTGAAAGACAGCATTAAATTATTTAAGTATATTGTGGGTATTTAATCACTTTTTGGTATTTACCCCATTTGGATCCCACAATTACGGGACAAGCTGCGTGAAGTGTTTTAGTGTTTCCCTGACCGTCATCATTTAGATTGTACCACATGATTGCAGATCCTTTCTGTGGGAAAACAGCTTTCTCAATATTCGGAAAAACTGTAGCGCCTCCTTGTTCGACATCTGTTAGCTGTAAACACGAAATATCATGTTTTCTTAACTTTATATCGTTATAGATTAAGGTATTGCTTACATAGAAGAGAACCGTTGCAATACGATCTCCATTCTCTCTCGTCCGAGTGGTTTCCTGTAATGAAATGATATATCTAGAAATAAACCATATCCGATCACTTAAATATGAAGATTACATACGACGGTCGAGTTAAAGTAATCGAAGTGGGTGTCATAGTGACCGCCTAGGCCGTAGTTCATGGCTTGAAACATCTCCGAGTCGTAGAGATCGAAGCGTGTCATATCCTCAATGCGTCTACTGATACGCATTGTTAACTCATTATGGGTGTCAGCAAACCAGGCAACCTGCGCTGTCCGAGTGTTGGCTACTACGTTCTTTCCTGTCTTCGATTCTAAGACCGTGGCCCGTTTCAGCTCCGACACAGACATGCTTTGCAGCTGACTGATTTCTTTGGGCGATATTACATCGTGGTAAATCACCATATACGGATCCAGTTCAATTACTTCCGTTTTCAGTGGAGCCAGTCTCAAGAACGGAGAGTTCGTTTGGTTGTAGACACAGTGGAGCCGCGAAGGTTTGAGGAACTCACCTCGGCAGCCCCTTTCATATGCACCCACCTCTTGTAATAGGTACTGCGACAAGAAAGCCTAAGTAATTGTAGTTCAAATCACTTTAATAACGTTCACCTACCGGTATGGGTTGAACGTTGGGCTCCGTTCTTATCAGAGTCTCGACTTCTGATTTGCGGAGAAGAAGTTTCACATTATCTTCTCGGAGTGATAATGCTGAATTAATAGTTTTCAATGCATCATTATAGCGCTCTGCAACGGGTACCAATTTAAAATCAAAATTAACATGTTTTGCAGATTAGACTTACTCATTTTGACGAATGCTTCGGCATAAACATGAAGCACCTCCGTCCGATCCAGACTGAGTGGTAGGGGAAGCTTTTGATCTCGCTGAAGCCATTGGATTGCTTGATAGATCCACTCCATCGCCTCACCAAATTTCTGCTGATCGAAGTGATACTTACCCAGAGCGTAGCTGTCCAATGCATTTAAACTGACACTGAATCATGCAATGAAGATACACATATAGTTTGTGGAACAAAACAAGTACAGATACAGATACAGATAAAAGAACGCAATTAGTTTGATAGGCTGAAGTAATTTTCCGTGCTACTCACTTATACTCTCTGCCATTGAGCAGTCCCTTGGAAATGTCGGAGACCCTCAAGTCGTAGGTGGACTGTATCCGGTATATTGCAGTGCTCGCCTCCTCGAGGTCGGTGCTAGTGGGAAGTTGGTGTCGCTGTTGTCTGAGGAAGTCTATTTGCTGCAGGCCCACCGGCTGCTCCATGTAGTGCTGCCAGCGTGTCCAGTCCTCATGCATGCGACGAATGAGTGAGAATGCATTGAGCGGATTGGCCACAAAGTGTTCCGGCTCGGCCATCGCCTTGTCGCTTTGCGTGCGCATTTCCGATACAAAACTGGGATAAGCCAGAGGGTAATTTAACTTTCCATTTTGTATGAAACTCTTCAACCTACCCTCGCATAATGTGGAGTTTCTTTTCCAGTTCATCCGCATAGTTGCTGAGATTCTCGATCAGTTTGGACTCTATTTGCAGCAAATTAACCATGCCCGCCACCGAGGTGGAGTGGCTCTTCTCCTTTTCTTCCTGTCCGCTGACCAGAGCACTCACAATCAGGACAAACACTGCCACAAGGTTGAGATGCCATGGCGTCATGTACATTGCGATAGCCTTGCTTGCCCGGTTAAACTGAAAGATGAATTTCCCGATTGGTTCAATGTTGTAGTACGCCAATTCGCAGGTGCCATGAGACTGGAAACCCAACCAGCTGGCACCATGACCTTGGTGTAGCCTGTGCCAAATGATGGCAAATGTGAAGTTGATTGAATGGTCATAATGATACATTAGAGCTGATGCTTTCAGCCTGGTAATACTTTAGTCGAATATTTTAAACAACTCAATGGTTATATAAATTTATCACATTGAAAGTCAGAACAAAGGTCTACAAATCTGTTAACTGCTTTACCATTCGACCATTTTATTTATAGAGTTATTATTTTACTCATCAAATTTGTCGGTTTAATGAAAATTTATCGTACAGATTAAATGCGAACCGGGCGTGTCCGGTTTTCGGCGCCCGGTTCGAAACACTCGACAGGAATGTCGCAATCTGTTATCTGCTTTAACCATGAATGATTTCATTGAAAAGCTTTGTGGAAAACCTAAAAACCTTTTTGTATACAAAATAGCAGCTCACAAAGAAAGACTACAACGCATTCCCACCCATCAGCCGTTCCACGCCCTCCTGTCCCTGCTCCGCCCACTTGTTGGAAAAGGTATGACCAAAAAAGGCTTTAAATTTTGCACTTTTATGGACACAGCGGCTGGAGCTGCTCAAGCGGCAGAGCGGGGAATCGTCCTGCAGCGGCATGTGTCCTGCCGTTGATATCGGCTTAACTTTGCCATAAAACTGTCAGCGTCACGCGTGTAGTGGACGGCACGGACATAGGCGAGGCACGGATGAGGTCGGTCCAAATGAAATAAATTTTACAGCCAAATGGGCAGACTTGTACAGAGCAAAAAGGCCAAGCGCGCACACACACAGCAAGCGAGAGATTTGTGTGGCCAAATGTCACAGGCAAATCTAATGCGGACAACAAAAGCACCTGTGACCTGGAAAATGTCTCGACGCAAGCCCGCAATGCCCCATGCGCCCCGCTTCACGTGCAGCCTGTCGAGCAGGAGCACTTAAAGCCATCGCTTTACAGTTGTCCAGGCTTAGTCTGGGCCAAGGGTAAATGTTTGCACGTGAAGTCTGGTTAATGTTTATTTGGGAAAGAGAACGTCATCAGAATTACCCACGACGATGTTCATCAATTAGGTGTCATCAATCATCCACAAGCTTCCGAAGAATGGATCGAAATCATTGACAAGCCCACAAGCACAAGCAGTGATATGGACAAGCTAGATGACGGCAAACATGTCGCGGTACAAAATGTCGTTTAACCTAAACTGACAGAGCCACATTGATTATTTATTTTAGTCCCAGACGTTGATTAAAACCCAAAATATAGGGTGTTCAAAAATGCGTAAAACCTTAAGCGAAACCTTTAACCAGCTGAGAGTTTTATGATTTAAAGTTTTTAACATAAATTTTCTTCGATTAGTTCTATACGTGTTATACATATTTCTTGTATTATAATACTATAATGTTATCTTTTGATAAAAGCTTAACAATATAGATCCTAGATTTGAATGAAATGGAGAGAGTTAACGATAATAATTGTGTAACTTGAATTGGTAATGTTTAGTTGACTTATTTCGAATTCGACTTCTGCACTTCCTTTAAAAACCCTCCTTTCAGTAGAGTCTTTCTACTAAAGTCGTTCAGCAAGTACTTGACCTTACCGTCTCATAGCTCTGCTAATACAGATAAACTTTACCAACATGCTGCTTAGTAGATTAGTTTACTGAAATTCCCGTAATTAATCATTTTATCGTCAAAGCATTTGAATCAGTTGTATAAAATGGAAAACTGGCAGTGTAATTCGGCGATGCGATTCTTGTTTGAACAGGAAGCCTTATTTGCCGACCTCGACAAAATTGGACGGGCTAATGAGGTTTGTGCATCTTCGGAGTGTGGTGAAAAATAGAGTACCGCTTTTGGAAAAATTTGATTTGTATTTTTAAGACTAAGCTACGATATTGTTGAACAATCGTCGTATGTCAGTCATATGATTTGGATCAAATTTTGCAGATAATTATTTACATAAAACACAATAAGGTTTTATTGCATAATGGATTAAAAACATACTTAATAGGGTTGGAGATGTCTCCTAAGGTGCTTTAAGGAATTTCACAAAGGTAAAAACATGTTTAACATCAAAACCCAATTATATAGTAAGTCCGATTAGATAAACTGTTCAGATGCCACTTATAGATTCTGTTTAAATTATGATTAATTGCTTGGACTCACTTAGGTAAGAGAATAATCTATGCATGAAGCAAAAAGTTTACTGATTAAACAATAAAGAAAATAATATAAAGTAATAAAAAAAATATAAATTACCTATAAATGGTATAATGCTTATAATTAAACTTCATTTAGATTATCGTTTTATTTTGATAATCGTAGGTTAAATTTCACGAACCGACTAGAATTTGATATTTGTGCTTTATCAGGTTGGCACTTTCCTCGGTTATCGTTTCAAATATCGTGCACCTAAACACACACACCCCGCCCTGCTCCACTTAATGATCTAACCCTCGTGGGTTGGGTGTATGTAAGAACACCACCTTCGGCCCAGGGTATCCATTTCAATCACTGATTCACCACTTGATGACCCACTGTGCCCGGACAATTTCCATAAAACTAAAGCGTCCGAATTATGGCTGAAACTTTAGCTGCTTTACGGGCTTGTCGCTGAATTCAAACACTTGCGGGGATGTCCGCGCAGTCCTCGAAGTGGACCTTCTGAGAGGGAGCGATTAAAGACGCCGCGGCGCTTGGATGTCGACGAATCTTTATGCCAATCTTCACATTAGAAATCAATGTCGGGCATTGCAGTTATGATTATTGCAGTTGTGGAAAGTTTTCGCTCTAAAACTGGATGAGTCCTGTGGTCGATGTGCGCACCGTGTCCGCTCAGCAAGCTTCTTCCTCTTTTGTATGCCCTCTTTGTACGTCTTGCTGCTGCTGCTGGCAAGGTTTATGCAAATTCCAAGCGTTTATACGCTGGCAAACAGACGGCCGGGCTGGCGGAATGGCTTGGCTGGCTGGCTCGCTAAAAAATGCTTATGACTTGTGTAAACAATTTCCCATTCGCTCTGCTCCCCGCCTCTGCCTGGGTAGTCCTTGTGCTCCAGTTACGTGGAGGTATGCTCAGCTGGGACAGAAGTATATGTGTATCTGCATCTGAATCGGGTGTATAAAAATATTTTATGGACTTTGGTGCAAAAGTAACTTTGTGTCGTGGACGCGCGATAAGCGAAGTTTGCGTATGTGACTTCCGTTTGTCCTTGCATGTCCTTTCACACATGGCTGTGTCCGTCTCACGCCCAGTCCCTCCCTCTCCCTCGCTCTTGCTTGCGTACGTCTGTCTGTTTGCCTTCTGACATTTTTATGCATTTTCTTAGCGGCCATTTTTATGCCCGCACACGTTTTCCATTAGACGTCAAAGGCTGTCATTTCCGCTCGCTCGCCGAGCTGTTTGATTTTCGCCAATGATTTCGCAAAGGGTGCGGGTGCATTCAAGACGGGACCACCCACCTCCTTTCGGAGAACGTAACCTCCCCGTCGACCTCGTGTCTAATTGAAACTGGGTCAAGCGCGGCCATTAATCACGCGCGCCTGACAGTCGCTCAATTTGCATTCGCAGCTAAGACAATTATCATGTTGGGACAATTACTCGTTGTTAGCACTGTAGAGCTGTGTTCCCCCCACACCCCTCTCTGCCCATTAACTGGCAAAGTCTTCTTCTCGATTCGATCTAATTGAAACGGCGCGGCGAAGGTGGCATTAATCTTCATAAGCCTGACAAGTTCATTAGAATAACAAACACGGCGCATTGATTCACATCACCTACAAGGCAGTTAGCACTACCCCTCTCCCTTGCTCTATTTATCTCCCTCCCTCTCTATCTCTCTTTTCGCCCTTTCTGCATTGTGTGTAAGGGGGCCACGCGCTAATTAAAATGTAACACACAACTGAAACCGCTCGCGATTTATCAAAGAACTTTCTTTATTTTTCGCATAAGCCACGCGGATATAATTTTTTAGCAAGGCGCTGAAGCGAGACGCGCATAATGCGCATAATTTCTATGCCACGTTGGTCACCCGAAAAGTAAACGTTGGATTGCAGACAGCGCCAGCCCGCGGACGACCTTTGGCAGCCAGGCGGGCGGGCCTGAGCCCGGGCCAGCCACAACAAGAGGCCCAAACATGGCGTCAGTTTTGGCAATGAGCGAAATGGCGGAAGGTAGCAGGGCAAAGCCATGTGGGGAGGGGATCCGGAGGGGAGGGGGAGAGGAGGGTAGCCTGTATGAACAAAAGAGGTACACGCGAAAATAAAACCTATTACCGGAATCATAATTATCTTTTATGGCCGCGTCTGTCATGACGACATTATGGCCAGCACGGCGCAGCCTGGTCGGCTTCCCCCTCACCCCTCCTCCCTCATTCCCCGCCCCACTCTGTTCGGCACTGCGTCGCGACGCGCCGAGCCAACACGTAGCAATAAAAAACCGCGAATTGCGGCCAAGTAGCAAAAAGCATAAATTACGCGCGGGCACAAACGCAGGAGGCAAGAGAAGCCCGGCGGGGGGAGGGGCAGCGGTAGGGGTAGGCCACATCCGTAACTCGCCAATCCCCACAAATTATGTAGTCGGCATAATATCGTGCTTATTTTCATTACGTATACACACACACTCGCACAGGCACACACACAGCGCGGACATCTGTCGACGGGGTCCCTCGGAAAAAACAGGTGTTTTTTAATTTATTGACACACCCCCAGCGAACGGGCGCTGTTGTTGTTGTTGTCCCCATTGTCGTTGTCGCTGTTTCGATTGTTGTTCTGGCTGGCTCTGTTTGACTTTGAGATATTAAAAGTGTGATTGGGCATGGGAATGCCAGCGGATTGAGCTCGCCCTGCGTCTGCGTCCGCGTCTGCTTCTGCGTCTGTGGCAGACAAATCAAAGTTCCCGCGCCGCTTGTCATGTGTTTTTTAATTTCTAATATTTCACGCGTATCCTGCCACGCCCCCTCTTCAGCCCTGCTGAAGTCTAATGCTAATGCTTGCTGCTGACAGGCAGGAGGGTGATGAGGGGAGAAGGCGGGGGAGCTGCGGCTATTGTTGTGCACTTGGTGCAAATTATGCGAGACACGTCGGCGTGGGGTCTGCTGCGCGTTTCATTTGCCCCAGCGAGCAGCGAGGTGTGCCTGAGGTGCTGCTGGCTAGAGCAGAACAGCTCACAAACAGAGAGGGAGAGAGTGAAAGAGAGAGAGAGAGAAAGAGGGAGAAGAAGATGGAGTAAAAGGGCAAGCCAGTCAGCGCCAGCGAGACATATGCTGCAAGTTGCCGCGTTGAGCTACGTGTGATAATTCAGCGCAGCGCAAAAGTTTTCTTTAAAATTGCCCAAGGCCAAGTGTTTTCTCCCTGTCCCTGTCCAACTTCCCTTTCCCCCCACAGCTCCTTTGCCAGCAAGTTGCCTCTGCCCCTGCGAAAAGCGCAGTGCACGTGCTGCCTTTGTGTTGCTGTTGCTTTAGCTGTTGCTGTTGTTGTTTCTGCTGCTACTGTTGTTGTTGTAATTGCTCTTGCCGCCTGTTGACAGGACACTTCAACTATTGTTGTTTGCTCTCCCCTTTGCAGCAGTCCCCCTCGCGGCGTCTTCCCCTGTTAAATTCAGCATGAAATTGGTTTGTATTATTATTTCGCTCGTCTCGTCGCCGCCGGCGCTTGGGCAACACCTCAGCACCTCAACCGCCCTGCACCCGACTGTCAGCTACAACGCCCGTTCCTCTGCCTCTCCGCCCCTCCTCTCTTTAAATCATGCTCTCTATCGAGCTGCAGCTGCTGATTTAAGCTTTAAGGTAATGCAAAATACAGTGCGCGAAAAAAGTGCTCTGCAAAGTTTGCTTTGATGCTGCTCGCTGCTTTAATTAAAAACCGCGCGCACTGCGTAACTAGCACTTGATTAATTTCTGGTTGCACGCAAAAGTAACGCTGGCGCAAAAAAGTAACCAACACGATCCGCCAGCAAACAGCAACAAATTGCCGCCCAGTTGTGGGCGGCGACCAAACAAAACCGGGCGAAAAAATACCGAGATGAGGAAAAGGATCCAAATTAATTATGTCCATGCTGCGCTGTTGGTGCCGCCATCCGCTGTCCGCCGGCCGCTGTCCGCTGCCCGCTGCCCGCTTCGTGCTTTACGTTATCAACGCGTGCTCTGCATACGTGGAACCCCTCGTGGGGGAGGGGGTAGCGACCTCTGCGCTCTGTTTTCGCCTTGCTGTTGCATACTTTGCAGCGCACGCTGTGCCATCAGCGGGTTACGGGTTACTCTTCTTTCTAACTGTAACTGCGAGTGTGCCAGTGTGTATTGGTGTGTGCCCTCGCTTATGGGCGGACTCTGCTTTGATATTGAATTGTTCCTGATGATATACGAGAACGGAAACCTGCTCGGTAAAACGCTTTCCGGGGCGTTCTAACCGATTCGCAAATAATTTAAGGCGCATTCGGGTTACGGCTTAAAACCGAAAAGAGATCTGTTTTTAGAAAAGGGGTACACAGCTAAAGAGAAATCTCCATCCGCATTGTGCGTATGAGTATTCTTATAGAACGTCAATAAGAAAATTTGACCTACGACGCCTGTGAGGAACTACACATCCTAGTGCATCACAAAGGATTACGATTCCCCCTTAGCGACGTCTCTAAGGGTGCAAGAATTCGAATACGAACATTGCAAGGCCGCTGTAAATGAAAGGAGAAGTGTCTGAAAGCGAGAAAAGTAAAAGCTTGGACAGCAGGGACATTATACAAACAATGCTATCGGCATTTAAGAGAGAGTCAACTTCGGAACCAGAAAGTGAAAGTGAGAAGTGATACCCAGTCTAACGACGAAGAACGGAGAACTCCTTTGGGGACACTCGTGGACTCAACCAAAAACAAATGTATGTAGAGGGATCGGAAGCAAAAGTATCCTTATTGCGAGAAGTATTTAATGGAGTAACAAGAACTAACTAGGCTAAGAATAAAATTAACAAAAGATGCAACAAAACTTTACATTTGATATACGGATGCAGAACCGCTTGAGCAAGCTCAGCTAATGTTCGGGTAAACCGAAGGTTTGTTAAACGTCTGTCTGTCTATCCGTAAGCCGCAAAGTAGTCTCAGTTATTAAGATTTCTTTTTCATACTTGACACATACTTCTCACTGCTTCCAGCTGTAAACAAGTCAACATGATTTTCACCAGTTAAGTATATTGTACAACTACCAAAAAACATATCAGCCGATATTTGAACTTTTCAGGATATCAAAATATAACTTATAGCGGAATGAATCTTATTGTTTCTAAAACTAAAGCTGGTCTTCTATCTGTATTTCGTCCGATTTTTCTGATGGCGTCTGAATGTGATGATCAAATTTAAATAAAATATAAACACGATATGCATTTAATATAGATAAAATGGGTCCGATATGCACGGTGTGTCCCAAAAATAACCGATTTCTCTCATCGACCATCCTACGTAATCGCCTGATCTATCACCATGTGACTATTTTTTATTTTCAAAGCTGAAAACCAAGATGAAGGGAGCATTTTATGATAATATCCCAGCCATTAAAGCAGCCGTAACCGAGGTACTGAAGAAAATTTCTTTAAATTACATACAAAATCTATGCATGCGCTGGTTGATCGTTCCAAACGTTGAGTTGAGTCAAAAAATAATAACTTTCAAAGATAATATAATGTGTATTTTATTTAATATCCAGAAAGTTCAGTTATTTTTAGGATACACCGTGTAGTACATTTGGTTGCAATATGTTGACAAATAAAATAAAATCGGCCGATAGTTTGTATAGCAGCTATACGATATATCGGCTCGATCCGACTCGCCCGATTAATTAACAGTAAGCTGAAATAATTAAGCATGTGTGTCAAGTTCCATCACAATAGGCAATAGAGAGACTTGTTTGTGTTGCAACAGAGAAAGCGGACGAACAGACAGGCATGGCTAGATTATATGTTTTATTAAAATGCGTTGCAAGTTCCTGATAAATATTAATATACCCAAGGGTTAAAAACTATTTCTGGGAGTGTACTGATTTCCAAGATGTGTTGAGTATGTAATACAGAATACGTGAAGCACAGAAGTTCATATTAATTTTGTCAGTCAAGCATCTCACACTCGACTGCAGCTATCGTTATTGTTCGAAACAAATACACAACTTTGTACAGTAGTATTCAACTAGAGTAAGTCGAAGGTAGCCTTGTCATAGGATGTCTTTTTAAAGTTTCTAAAGTATCATCCACCTATTAAAGCAAACATAAAGATATAAAACTAAACCAATTTCAAGGACAGGCAGACTCTCTCTTCCCAACTGCAGGTGGGTAAATGCTTAGTGCTTTGTGCTCAGGTCTCAAGTGTGTTCGCACACACTCAATTTCCATTTGGCATCGCCAACAAGGCAAATAATGAAATGTCTCTGGGCCACACACACTCGCACCCACACACATTAAATACAATATTAATAATCTCGCTTGGCGATGTCGCGTGAGGGAAGAGGGTCTGAATCTGTGTGTGTGTGTGTGAGTATAATCATGCCGACATTGTCTACGCTCGAGACTACGCAGCACACGCCAAGAGTCATCACTCATGCACACACACACTCACACACGCACACACTCACTCGCAGCAGACACGCCTGATTTTTACCTAGAGCACAAAAGTATCGCATACTTTGTGGAGTAGCGCGCCAGACTGGCGCCAGGCCAAACACAAAGGCGCTGCACAATGCTCCAGCTGCCGGGGAGGGTCGCTTAATAAAGCGACGACGACGTCACTTCAGCTTAAAGCCGACTAACTGATGAGACACACTCCGCATGCACTGAGCATACGCAGTGCCAGACCAGCCCGGCCCTAGTCCAATTCGATCCGAGTATTCTGATCCGTGGGACCGTCCCCGTGGCAAATGTTAATGTAAATGTTTGTCTGCTATTTGAATTTTAATTACTTTTCTCGGTTTCTGCGTGGCGCAAAAACTATTCCTGCCGTGTTCCAGCAGTTCACCACCCCTCCCTTTGCACTCTCTGCTCTGTCCAAACTTTTTAATAGAATCTCCCGCAGAAAAGCGTAAAAACTTTCGCAGCCAATCGAAGCTAGAGAGCAGCCGAGTGAGCGCGCGCGGCTGTAATGCGCCTTAATTGAAACAAGTCCCAAACCAATTGTGCCGCACGGCCACTTAAGAGCCGAGTCCAGGAGCAAAGGTAGCTGCCGCAGTGGCTCCCAGTTGCACAATCAAAAATCAGCAGCACAAGCGGCAGATGGGAAGCATAAATTTTCAAATTGTTAGCCCGATGCCAACAAGGGGGCCACTTGCACGGGAAACGCCTAATTCCACTTGCTGAGATTGAGACCTCACCTCACTCACCTCACTCCCCCCGCTGCCGTTCACTTGCCGGCGTCTGGCAGCTGTTCCCCGGCCAAAGCCACAGCCACAGACAGTCGGCAGTCGGCGGTCTTGGCCGGCAGAGCAAGATTTGCCAAAGACGACGACTTTTGCACTCGGCGCGGTGTTTTATCCGATTCCCCTGGCCTGGAGCCGGGCGGGTAAGAGGCAAGTTCGCGTGGAGCAGAAAGAAATTCAATCAAAGGTACAAGTTAATCCCGCGTGAGTTCATAAAGTTCAGCAAGCCAATTTATATGCCAGGCGCAATAAGTTTAAAAGCAAATGCCGATTGACGGTATTTTGTCCACCCCGAGAAGAGCTCTGTGAACAGGGAATGTCGCTTAAGCTAACGCAGTCTTGGTAAACTACTTTCTTTAAATTTAAAATAATTTCAGAGAAATAAAACTTGACTCTTGCCGGGGGGTTGCGCATATTGAGCTGATTTCCGGAAGAGCACGCCAAGTCTTCTTGGAATGTGGCGAATATCACGCGCCTTTGATGTCGCAATCGCGAGTACAATTGAGACGGCGCATCGTTAAGGAGTCAAAGAGTTGTCTACAAAGGAATCGCCCCCACTCACACACACACACACACACATGTGCACAATCACCCACACAAGTTCAATTAGTGTTAAGAGCTTGTCAAACAAGCTGCTGGGATTAAAGCGATGCGCCAACCACGTCGCAACTAACCGTGTCCCAATGGAAGAGGACGAGGCGTAACCCGAAATCGATTGCCAATATTGCCGGCAGCTCGTCTTACCTCAGCAGCAGCTGGAGGAGCAGGAGGAGCAGCAGGAAAAACAAACGAAAGAGCCAAGGCAAACATCTAATTGCCTGGACAGAGCAAATAACGGCACAAGGCACTGGGGACTACTTGGTCGAGTCGAGAGATGGAACTGTGGCTGCGATTGGAGCGGAGTTACAACAATAAGAAGGTGAAGGATTAATCGCAAATAAATTGATGTTGAAAAGGCGATTAGAGTGCGGCAACACTGGGCAAGTGGAAGAGATGTATCAAGTGTGCCTGGTGGCATTTAAAGCTGCACTTAAAGAGCTGAGTAGATGGAATGGAATCTCACTTAAGTTCGGCTCATAAATCTCTGAGAAATTTACCTATGAAAAGAATGTGTCAACGCATTGAGAGCAAAGGCAAAGCAAACAGCTGGAAAAGCAAAACAAAATCGTGAACTGCCGCATTATCATATGAATTCCTGCGAGGGAGGGAGGGATGTTGGGCGGAGGTAACACAACAAAAAGCCAAAAGTTGTATAAATTTGGAACCACTTGGTATGGGTGGGTGGTGTGTGTGCGACATGGAGATGCATAACAAAAGGTAAGGCACACCAAGGAAGGGTCGCAGAGGCCGGAGCTGGACATGGGCGAGGCGGATGGAATGGACCGACCCGGGACAGAGCATAAATTTTCATAAATTTGGGGATACGCAGAACTTTGATTTATATGATATTTGGTCTTGTGATAGTTGGCAACATGCTCATCATATCTGCAGCGAGGCAGGGGGCAGGGGGCAGGCTGATTGCCTGGGGGATGAGCTTGCAACGTGTGACGAATCGAATAGAAGTTGGTCGAAAATCGATGCGTTTAAAGCTGCCCACGAAGATTAGTTTGGATACGGACAGGCAGGCACAGAGTCGACTGACCTCTTGCTTGCTCACTTTCCACGTTCATTGTCAGGAGAGCAGCGGCAGTGGGGGAGAGGGAGGAAGCGCAGGAGGAGGATGGCGAGTGGTTTGCATGTTGAACAGAAACAATCAAATCGCAATTTAGTGGCTCATGGAAAAGCGATTTATCGCCGGCCAAGTTAGTCGGTCATAAAACATCCATTAACTTCGTGTCAGTGCTCCACACGCATCCCTCGTCCCTCGTTGGGCCTCTCTCTATCGCACTGGGAGCACAGTCCGTTCGATTGCGGTATTGAGCAGGAGGTGACTTCCAATTGCGCCGCATCCTGTCACCCTGTGCACACTGCAAATTGCTCGGCTCCGCCTCTGCAACAACATGTCAGCGTTTTATTTGCTCGTCCTGCTTGTCCGACTCTGCAAACCCAATGACACGTGATAAGAAATGGCAGGCGCAAAAAACGAGAGTTTGCCGAGTAACTAGAAGCAACGACGGGCATCGAAAGAAAGAAAAACGACGCAGGCTAAACAATTGCACACGTACGCAGCAGCAACAGCAGCAGCAATTTTCCAATAGCCACAACGAAATGTCAAAATTTCTGTCGCAAACGATGTGGCAGCTTCCCCCCACTTGCCCCAATCTACACTCTACGCTCCCTCCCTCCACTCTCTTCCACATTCCTCGCACTCGAGAAGAGTTAATTGTTGCCGGAATTGCGAGTGTCTGAAGTGAGTTCTTGGCAGGGTAAGGGAAGCAGGGAAAGGGAGAGGGTGGAGCAGGGTAGCTGTCATTGCCAAAGAAATTTCAGGCACTTAGCTGTAATGTGTTGCGAGTGCGCCGCCTTGGCACAAACTTTTGAATTACCTCAGTTACCGTTACATTCTCCAAGCTCTCTCCCTCTCTCCCCTTCTCTCTCTGTGCCTTTCCTTCTCATTTATGCCGTTTCAAGTCGCGCAACGAAGCGAGCGCAGTTCCCGCAACTCAATCTCAATGTTTGGCTTTCATTTGGGCCTCCTCTCTCTCTCTCTCTCTCTCTCTCTCTGTCTTTCCCTCGACGATTATTACCTGCTGTTAAAAATTTCATAATCTCGCAGATAATAATTTAATGTGCCGCTTTTAGTGGCGCCCATTAAAAAGTTTACCCAAGAAATTTCGGTCTTTTAATATTGCTGTAAACAGGTAATCAAGCCTAGGCCGGATCCGGCATGGACGCAGGGGCCTGACTGATAAGCAGCTACCCCGGGTCCCATTCCCGTGCCAGGAGTGTCTCCTGTGCCGACTTCAGACATAAGTTACTCAACAGTTTGGCGCAATCTTCTTGCCGCATCGATGTGCTGTGGCAGCCACTAAATCATTGGCCGGGCGAACACTTGTTAGTCCTGTCATAAGTTGCTGCTTCACCCATCCCTCTCCTCCCTTTCCCCTTGCTGCTGCAAATGTGCGAACATCGCCATTAGCACTGCAGGCAGCAGAAGTGAGCAGCAGCTTAGCCAGGCAGAGGACGACCCGAACGAAGGTATCTAATGCTGCACACATGTCTGTTGGTGTGTCTCCCTCTCTGTCTGTGTGTCCGTTCGTCTGTCAGCGTGCGTGTGTTAGTGTGCGTGTGTGTGGGAGAGAGTGAAGGTAGCCCGTGTCTCGACCGTCTGTTGGCATGCGAATTTGAACTTTGGAAAGTTATGCGAATTTCTGCTGACCATCGGCATTCTCCTGCAGCTCTTTTGTTTTTGTTCTCCAGCAACGGCAGCCGGTAGCCGGACGAGCAGTTCGAAAGGTCGGCGGCGACAGCGACAGCGACGGCAGCTGTTGCCCAACCGTTTTGTCTCGCCGCCCTTTTTTGCAGTCGGCGATTGGATGGGCATCCTCGTGCCGCATCGTTGCCGTGCCTGGACTGCCGTGGCAAACGATTGGGATTAATACTTTGGTGTTTTTGTGCTTATCCTCGACTCTGACTCCCACTCTGGCCCGTTTGGCGCAGTTTATTGAAAAGGTGACACTGCAGTCGGCAAGGAAGAACAGCGGTCAGCGACAGGGGAGAGGGGGGCAATGTGGCAGCACATTTTGCCAAAGTTTTGTCCGGCAAACTTGCGCGTGTCTCCTGCGATTTTTTCCCTTTTCTGTGTGTGCGTCGATATTATCGACGTGAAACATATGTGAACATGTCGTTTGACACATTTGTCAGTTGGCTTTAAGTTAGTCCAGCTGTGTGCGTGGGGAAGTGAAACTCGTAGCGGGGGAAGGGCTGCCCTTTAAGCCGACTTGAAGCGAGGCTCGTTTAAATTGCCGCACACGCATCAAGGCCGCATTGCAGGCCACTTTGCAGCCAATTAGATGCTTTCAACAGTTTGCACTGCCAACACACACACACGCACACACATTGCATACACACACACGTACTTTGACAAATGACGGGCAGTGTTAACGGTGTTTGGCAGCACTTGTGCGCCTCATTATGTGGCATTTTGGGCTAACCGCTTTAATTAGCTCACCAAGTGGCGCACACACACTCACACACACACACACACCCGCCCACACTCATACACACAGGGATGTGCAGGCTGCACTGGAGCCAGGCCCAAAACTTGCATGTGGTCAACAGCTGCCCCTTTTCCCCCTGCAAGCCACTTGGCCACTCGGCGCTGTGTCGAGTGTCGAGTGCAGCGAGCAAATGCGGCTAATGCGACGTTGCATGCACCTTCCTGCCACGGCTGTCGTTGAATTTAATTGAGTCACAAATCAACTTAAATATACTGCACACTCCCACACACACCCCGCCCCCGCCCCGACACACACTCACGTACACACACTCTGCTTGTAGCTCGCTAATTTATTGCAGCAAGTGTGGCATATTTTCGGGGGCAAAGGGCACCTGGCAAAGACTACGACGGCGACGACGACGGCGTTAATTTCCGGCTAATGAGCCGCAAAACACGCGCAACACTCGCTGCGACAACGTGCTGAGAGCAGCAGAGGGAGAGGGGGAACGGGGGTTGAGCGGTTGCTAAGCAGTCGCTGCTCAATTATGCTAATTAACCTCAACAGGAGCTGACAGCGCTGCGTATACGTGATGCGATATCGAAGCAGAATTCATTTTCTCGGCTAGAAATTCCTGCATTGGCGCCAGTCACCACTAAAAAATCTGAAGAAAGAAATTCGCTCACAGCCAGCGAAATGAAAAAGATGAGTACAAAATTATTTGCAACCGCATAAAACGAAATTTGGACAGGGGCAGGCAGCGACCCGAGGGATGACAGCGCGTCGAGAAGGGGGGAGGGGGAGGAGGCTTTTGAGGACAAGCTTAGCGTCGTCGTCACAGTTGCTTCTCATATTTTGAATACAAATTGCTTTATTTGCGCTGCTGCGCCAATTTGACATATCCCCCGCACCACGCACACTTCCCCCGCCTTCCCCACCCCCTTCTTGCTGCTCTTGTTTGCTGTGCCAGTTTCGCTCGACTTCATTGCGAATTTTACATAGATATAAACAAGTGCTCATGCCAGGGCCCACCTTTTCGCAGGCCGTCCTCCAGTCCGCCTGTCCGCCTGTCAGTGCCCTTTTTGCCGGCTTCCTTTCGCTGCTCTTTCTCATTTTTCTCCCCGCTTCTTTTGCATTTTATTACAAGCCACACACAGCGCTTTGATTCGCAGAGGGTTGCTGGCTGCCTCAGGGGGGGAGCAGGAGGAAAGGAGGGGTCTATAGGTAGTTCTGTAACAAATTGCTCCCCGGTGAGCGCTTGCCCCGACAGCAGTTGGCCAAGTTATTTGCATGTCTCTTGCCTTTTGTCTTGTTTGCCGCTCTCAAATCGCAAATACATAATAATTTAATAATATTTGTCAGGCAGATAAATCATCTTCAGTTAATATGACAATGACTGACAGCGTGCCCAGAGCGGGACAGAGATGTGGAGGCAGCTAAGGAGAGGGAATTTAAAAAGGAAGCCTGAGAGTATCAAGGTAATAGGACAACATTGTTGACAAATTGCCGGCGAGTCGCCTCCGAATTTGGCATGAAGTGAGCCAGTTTTATGTGGGAATTAATGTCATCCGGCTTTACGATGCAAATCTAATGCCCCCGCCCCCTTGGGCTGCTCCTGCTCTTGCCCTAGGGCAACTTTGTTGCTCGGCTCGTCGCATAAAAATCCACAAAAATCTGCGCTGTCAAATTAGCACGAGATGCGGCGGCAAAAAGCTGAGCGCAATTTTACGACTGCATATGCAGATTTGCCTGCTGCTCCGCCTGAGGAAGTTATGTGTAGGAAATTTGTTTTAATTAGCTGCTGACAACAACAGCAACAACAACAGCAACTACAACGGGACCAACAGCAACGGGCAATCTGCGATGTGGGTTAGCATCAACAATGTAGCGTCAAAACATCCGTTCGCTAATTTTAGCGATCGACCAAGAAAACTGAGCAAACACACTCCGTCAGCATCTCGGACAACTGTAGCTGAATAGATATATAGACATGGATATTCCTATACTACACATAGGTATCAGAGACCTTTGAGGCCGGCACCCGTTTAAAAATCTTGTTATGATTTTCCCGACGTTTTGTTTACACTCGCTCGTCTGGCCGTGGCGTCGAGCAGGTGCCCAGATCAATGTGGCACAGACTACCCACGACCCCGAGGCGACCTTAACAGATTGCTGGTGCTGCAGACTTGAAAACGGGACTTTTTATTAGCCTCGCCTCGTATAATTTGATGACAAATTAATACAATAGCCTCTCCTCCATTGCTAAGTGATGGGCAACGTATGTCGCTTAGACGATTTAGTCCCCGATATATCATGCTTAGCCTAGCTAGCAGCGAATGAAACATTTGTTATTATCGCAATCGGAATCGCAGTCGCAATCGTTATTATTATTATTATAATACTTTGCCCGTTTGCCGCGCTCGAATGATTCATTCAATTACAAAATGTTGTTTGTTTGCCATTGTTCATAATTTAATAGAAAGCATCGCATAAATATTAAATGAAAACTGGAATGTTCAAAAGTCGGACTCGTGCCTACTCCCTCCCCCTTATTCCACATTCCCTCAGCTAGACTAAAGCGACAACGACAACAACATCTAGTGGGCGATAATAAATAAATGATTTACGATCAATAATTTAATATTGTTTAATTTGCACACTAAAAACATAAAAATGAGCGTGCTAAACATTTATCCCGGACATCAATCTAAGCTTTTAAAGAGATCTCTCTCTTGGTTGTTTGACTTAAAGTAGGTCGGAGATTTAAAGTGATGAGGAACTGTTTTTGATACTCTTCGGCCATTGAAACTGTTAAAAAAGGTAAATGATCTCAGCTACTATAAATACTAGAGACACCAAATTTTCAGGCAGATTCCTGTGTACTATACGCTGATCAAGTTTATTTTTGTGGGTTCCACGCCCCCGCACCCGCAATTCAATTAATTAATCTTTGAAGTACTTTCAAGAACTACGATTGATTGAATGCATATCAATCGAAGATAAATAGGGCCCGAAACTATTGGTGAATTTTTCAATATAAAAACCGAGAAAGGAAACGACGTTTAGTTTTTTGTAACAAGTTTCTTCACTTTGTGAAATGTTTTCTTTTCAATCCCTTGAGAATAACAATAGGATAAGTCTGTGTGTACTAAGGGTAACGTAAATTAAGTAATTATGTCCACTAGAATAGGAAGAAATTCTTTAGTTTCCGCCCCAGTTAGGGCCTCATAGGGCAATCATTTGAAATTCATTTTATCTCGGAAGAAAACAAATATAAGACCGATAGAGAGTTATTCCTAGTATGTTAATAATGAACATATTAATTGTAGTTCAAACACACAATACATCAAATGGCTCATTGAAGAGCTTGTAGAAAGTACCATATTTATGACTCATTCAGAAGTGTCACATAGAAGTGTTACTACGAGTATTTTGAGGGCCTTGAGATCGTCTGCTTTCAATGCCTATAAAACGCAAACCAAAAAACGCAGCTTTCTCAAAATTTTACAGTCAGCTGTTAATCGATAACTGCTGACAGGAGCAGTGTTGTATTTAGAGCATGTGCGCGGCAAATACAAAAAGTCACGGACTTATCAAACGACCCTCGTATTTAGCCTGGTATTGGGCTTAATATCAAATTTAATAAAGCTACTTAAATTGTTAATTTTGATAATAATCTTTAATTTTAAATAAACTATTACTATAGAATGACAATGATTGCTAAATTAAGCATTTATTCCTTTCCAAAGAAATGTATTTTCTGAATTTTAAATTTTCAGAGATAATCAAACAGCTGTGTATTAGTTTTAAAATGATATTTGTTACTAGAAGTTCAATTTTATTCTGCATTTATTTCGCAAGCGAATATTTATCATTAAATATAATACATATGAATGCAGTTCTATTCACATATAATATTTATGTGCTCCCGTTTACGGTTTAAAATGTTTACGGCTTCGACGTTAGGTTAACAGAATATCGTAAGGGGAAATGGCCGAAACGGACTGTTAGCGCGCTGTTATCCGTGCAGGTCTGTTAACAGGCAGCGAGATTCGCTGTACGGGCCATGACGCAGTCAGCCTGCAGACCGCCAGTCGGGGAACGGCCGTCAGGGCCGCAGCAACGAGCTGGAGGCGCACTCGAGTTGGCCAACGGGCCGCACTGGCAGCGTGGGAACGAGCTTAATTGCGACTGCTGCGACAAAGACAGTCGACAGACAGTCGACAGACAGACAGACAAAGTCACATTTGCAGTCGCTCATTTGTAGCTCACATCTATGGGAAAAGTTTTGGCCATTAGAGCCGAGCACAATTGCCGTGATTCATATGCTGCTGCGAGCCCTTTGACAGGGGCCTTTACGACAAACGGAAGCCACTTGAGCAAAGTTTCTCGGCGCGTCGCAATAAAAAGCGAGCGAGGAACCTGTCTATGGAATCACGCGGAGCGGATCTCAAATTGAAATGGCCATCGCTGTTCGAGCAGCTGAGTTTCCCGTTATGGCAGCCTTTGAACTATTGATGAGCCATTTCGAGCAATTAGCGAGCAAATTGCTGGGCTCAAGTGCCGCGGGCAACAGTCCGAATGTGCTTCCCCTTTCCCTTCCCCCTTTCCCACCCCCTTGGGCGTTATTAATGTGCTTGGCCTTTCGCATTTCTCAGCAAATACTTGAAAAATGAACGCACCTTTTTGTGCCGGGGGAGGCAGTAATGAGTTGTTGTTGTAGCCGTACTTGTAGCTGTTGTTGTTGTTACTTTTTTATTTTTGGCCAACATTCGGCGCTGGCATTTGCGATGCGACGCACGTTGCGCGCGGGGTTGACGTTGCAGCAGAGCAGCTTGACGGCCCTGTGAATGATTGAACGCGTGTCCGTCAGAGATGCGGCATCTAATTGCTTTTTGTCGACTCGCAAAAGGGCTAAAAAGGGCAACAAATATCCGCCAAAGGTAATTTTTTGTAATTTGCAAGAAGACGAGCAAAACTAATTTGATTTGTTGCGCCGACGCGCTTTAAGACGGAACTCTTTAAGAGGAGCCTCCTTAAAGCAGTGGCGCACACGAAACGCCCTTCCAACAAGGTCTTCCTTATCGGCCTGGGCCAATAAACTTGGCCAAATGGGCTGCAGCTATCAACAGCTGCGTTTCATAGGCGCCTTGGCTCGTGTTAATGTTATGTAAGTAATTTACCTCGACCTATCTGCGAGCCAGCTTAATTTACTGCCTACCCCCACACAGACACACCACACACACACGCATGCACACGCACACTAAACACATTTACGTGTTATTCAATTTTGCAAACTAAACGTAAAAATATCATGTTTCCTGGCCCCAAAACAAACAACAACAGGAAATGTGCCGCCGGAGAAGGTTGGATGAGCAGAGGGAGAGAGAAAGAAAGAGTAAGAGAAGTAGAAAAACGAAACACTTTCACTTACACTTCGATTTAAGTGAATGTGTGTGTGAGAGTGTGTGGTTGAGTGTGCAAAAGTAAATATCAGGTTAATGGATTCGACGCCATCGCAGCACGCAAAATTTTCACTTTCACTTGGCATCTGCTGCCGCTGCTGCTGCGATTCAACATTTTCCACTCAATAAATTTTTTTGTAGCTGCGGCAACATTTTCCCGCCGATAAGCAATTTACCCAGTCTCCAACTCGCACTCGTTTGCCGTGTGATTTTCCCAGTTTGCTTCATTTGCTGCGCTCCATTTTCAGGCTGAATTTTCAAGGTTTTCCGCCGTTTTTCGCCAGTTTCGCTTAGGCCAGCTAAAAGGACGCACCTTGCTGGGCCTGTCGATTGTCTTAAACCGGGCAAATTGCTTAATGTGCCTCAAGAAATCGTTTGTCAGCCAGATGAGCAAAAACCTTCGACCTAGAAGGTGCCAGTTTTACTTTAAAGAGTGGAACTATTTAGAGTTTTACGGATTCTGCACAGGGTTGGGAAAGGAGAGTGGGTATGGAGAAGTGTTTAAATGTTTTGTTAGTCTTATAACTGAGTATTAAAATATTTGTTGAAGATTGTGCAACAAAAATAAATAAAACTGCTTCTATTTGCATTGTCATTAAACATTAATATTGCATATTTTATACACAAGTATATCTACATATTCATGTCCCTTATATCAAAAAGTCCGCACTTAGTTTAAAATCAATTTTGAAATGCCTTACAGCGTACCTAGTCTAATTTGTTTTTCGCAATACTGCAATAAACTTCGCCTTGGCGCCTTATCTTGGCAATTCGCGGCACATGCAGCGTGTTCAACCCCTTCAGCGCCCCTCCCATGAGCAGTGCTTAAGTACCCCGCCCACAGTTCGCCGATTTCGCTGCTCATATGCAAAGTGGGCACAAGGTACAAGGCACACGACGACCATGTGAGCTGTGCGGGATAAGGGATCTTGGGGAAGGGGGGCAGGGAAGGAGACGAAGTCCGCCAAGTCGCTAAGTCGTTTTAATGGCCAATAAAAGCAAAATGTTGTCACTTTTTTCGAATTTGTATAAATTTTCATTGGTCGGGATAAGCCGCTGCTGATGCCGCTACTGATGCTGAAATACTACGTGCAATTTGCCAGTCCAAAGCTCTCGTGGCACACCCTGGCATCGGGGCAAGGGGTGCCAAAGGAGTGCTGTTGTCTGGCTGGGCGATGTATTTGTTGTTGTTTACGATGTACCAAGTAATTTTTTGCAACTTATCGCATGCAACACCAACAACAACAGCGACAATCGGCACTTTCTCACAGCTTCTCGACTTCGCTTTGCACTTTTCGCTTTCTCCTTTCGCGCGACTTTTTATGTTTGCCCTTTGCCTTGCCTTGATTTAGTTGTTGTTTCGCCCCCCACCCCCAACCTTGCCACGCCTCTTTTAACAGTTGTTTGCGCTGCCGCTGCCTGTGGAAATCAATTTGTTTGCTTGTGTGCTGCATGAGAATAAATAAATAAAACGCAAATCGTCTCAAATCGGCAGCAGAAGCCAATTTGATCGGTTTAGCTTTAACCGATTTTTATGACTGGCTCGTGCCGCGATTTGCTGGCATTATTTCCATACTTCCAGCTGATAATAATTTATGATTATTATTTATTTACTTTTGCTTAGCAGCTCTTCAACTGATGTCCAACTTGTTTTGTCAGTAGGCCGCGAAATGTTCTAACTTCTGTTTAAATTTTGTGTGGCCTACTTTAAGGCGCAGCTCAAGCTGCCTCAACTCGTAAACGTGCTGCACATTGTATGCGGTAAATCTCAATGCCTATGCGCCTCGTAAACTGCGCGACTCGTAAATCGATCTCCTCCTCACTCCACAACTCAATTTACCTTCTAATGAAAACGCGTTTCCTGCAAAATCTCATCAAATTGTTGCCAATATCGTCGAAATCGTTGAAATCGTTGTTGATGCCTTTCTGCCTCGGCATCTTTGCATAATTTTCATATTATTCCACCTTGGGGCACAGAGCCGCGCAGCAGCGGCAGAGGGGGATGCTCAAAAAGTTTATTGATGTAATAAATTGTTATTTGTTCAAAAGTTGCGTCCTTTGTTTTTCCACATGGCTGGCAGGGCGCCATCCAAGGAGCAGGAGCAGCTGGCACTCACCTCTCACATGTGGTTCCGGGCTGCATCCCAATTTATGTTCATTTAATAGATCGAACAAGACACCGGCGGAACAGCTCACCACCTAGGCATATGGCAGGCATTGCGAACGGAAATAGAAAATGGAAAACGAATTTTGTTGGGCTTGTCAGGAATCTGTTTGCTGCCTTGTTAGAGATGGGCCAATTTCGATGCATTTAACTAAAATGAAAACGAAATTAAGGCGCATTAAGTGCGCAACATCCTCAACTGCCCCCCTCTGCCCCTTCCCCTTTCCTGCCCAGCTTGCTTGGCCTCAATCCAAAAAGTATATGCAAAATGCGCGTAAAGTGTTTTTAATTCGCTGCATCCCACGTCCCGCAGCCCACACCCCGGCCAGAGAGCATCACCAACTGCCTGACCAACGTCTGTCCGTCTGTCCGTCCATTCGCTTGGCGAGAACGCGTCATTAGCGCGTCGCCAAATTAGACATAAAATTTATGAAAAACTATCAAGATCCGCTGCACCGAAGGGGGGACTTTGTTGGGTGGCCTGCAATGATGCCGATGCTGCCTTTTAATTGATTTAATAGGCCTCGCCATGGATTTCATTTATTATTTATCTCACGTTTTATATTTCGTATTTGTCTTGTTTTTCGTGATTTTCGTATTTTTCTGAATTTTTCCATTTTCCATTTTGTGTTTCGCCTCATTTTGCATTTGGTTTATCAATTAATGCGCTGCGTTTTATTGTTAAGCACATTAACGCAGTCACGCGAAGGCCACCTCGAGCCACCTCGTTGGCACGCCCCCTGCACCACTGCACCTCCGTCCCCTGGCAGCGTTGCCAGATAATTGCGTGTGTGGCCGACGAGGCTGAATTGCGTGTAAATTTTAATCCAATTGTGTGCAGCCAAAAGAGTGCAGCCCACAAATGCAAACAACCAACTCACACACACACACTCGCACACACACACGTTTATGTGTATTTATTTTTGCGTACAGCTTTTCCAGCTGAATGCATTTGATTGTAATTTTCATTGAGCTACACGCCCACCGCAAGCCGCCGCCCCTTGCTCACCCCCACCATCGCCCTCACCCGCCTCTTCGCCTACCACGCCCCGCATGCCACTCCGCGTCGATACCCAATCAACGGGCCCACGTGGCGATGTTCATTTCATTACAGCCTCCAAATTTATATTGCGCTTTTATCGCTCTGCATTTGATGTACAAAGGTGAAACAACAACGACGGCAACAGCGACAAGCACAAACAAGAACAAACACGTTTGCTCGTGTTCAGTGCGAGACAATAGACATTAAGTGCAGCTCATTTATAAGGATTGTTAAAGTGGGAGATTATATAGAAATTTACATATTGAAATGGCGAATTTTCGAAATTCATGACTTTCTTGTATCTTTCCATTCCATGATTAACTAATAGATATAAGATACTTATCTGATACTCTATTTTAAATACTTGACGAAGAATATATTCTATACTTATATTTTCTATACTAGTTTTGTGTAATACTTCAGAATTGCATAGCATTGTACATGTATTTGTTTTATTTATGTTAAGCAAGAAAAAAAAAATGCGTTTGCAAATTTCATGTTGCATACTTTCAGGGAGGGGACTTCGAACTCAGTTCATATAAATTATTTCTTGAATAACTTTTATGTTTGTGGTCCGATCGCCACAAAATTTAAAAAAATCATTGTGTATGTTTACTAAAAATGAACTGTCAATCATTAAATGTACGCATTTAATTCGCTTGTTATTTGTTTACGGGTCTTCATACAAAAGCTTTCACTTCGGTTGATTGTTCCTATATCTGCAATGTGTTACCGTAGTAGTCTGACTTTGGTGATATCTTAAAAGCATATCATTTACATCAAAAATGGCTATCGGTAGTGCAAAATTTCTTTGGGCCGCTTGAGAAACTTAAAGCAAACTACACTGACTTTTTTCTGGATTTTTCATCAAAAAACCATCAATCGATTTGAGAAATCTTAATTTCGGTTTCTTGATTAATGATTAACAGGGCTAACCAAAATATTTACGAAAAATCCCGAAATATTTATTTATTATTTACGATAAAACAAACGAAATATTTGAGATAAATATTTACGATAAAACTTTATTTTCTTGAATTACATGGTCCATCAATGAGTCAAACAACATTATTACAGTGAATTATTGTTTTATATCAATAGAGAGTTTTCGTTAAGTTTTTTTTTTCTCTTTTTAATAAACAAACACCGTTTTTTTTCCTTGAATTTCAAATTTTCGATTTAAATCGATTTTTTCTTGAATTTTTTGTAATTAAATCGATTCAGTGAACATCGATTTATTTCCAGCTCTACTATGAACTGATCGGTTCGTGAAATACTGCATGTTTCTGTGTTAGAAAAAGATAAAAATCTAGATACAAATAAATAGATAAAAATGAAAATTAACCTCTATTGTACTTATTTCGTCGTCGGGAAACTGCTTAGTCACTTATCGCTGTCCTTTACTTGACTCGAGGATTTCAGATAAAACACATTACTCTGCAGTTTAAGTAAATAAATTGCTTCCAGAAAATTCCCTGAGTCCATAGATACATGATTCATGTAATCTGCCTGGAAATTATTTCTTAGGATAAATCAATTTTTGGGCATTTCTATTAATTTGAAGAAATAATATACATGTAATTTCACTAAATTATGTAAAAAAGGCCAAATTATTTACGAAAAGCCGCAGATCATTAAAATATTTATTTATTCCCAAATATGCCCAAAATATTTAAATAAATATTTAATATTTACGTAAATATTTTGGTTAGCCCTGATGATTAATAATCCGTTTATTTGCCTCATCGTGAATTTGTATTATTGATACTGATTCAGATAAGATATATTTTATAAGGCTGAAGATGTCTCGTAAATTGCGTTGCCTTAAGAGTTTAATAAACAAGATGGCAAGATGAACATGAATATGAATATTAATATAGTTGGAATCTCAAGTGTCTAGTTTATTAATTAATTAAAATAACATTAAAAATGTAATTGAAATATTAAAATTTAAAACGAAAAGTAAAATTTTTAATTTATTCTAAGAAGAGACAATGTCAAAATTCGTTAAAAAGATGTGGAAAAACTCCAGATAATATCATCATAGACCCAATCAGGAAGGTTGTTTTGTAGTAATTTGTTGGAATGCAAGAAATATCCAACTAGGCGGGAGACAGAATCGCAATGTCGATCGAAAACCCGAAACATTTAGTTGGAAGCATTGATGAATAGTAAAGGAGCTTCATAGAAAGTTAGAATCATTTCTAGATAGTTTAGACAAGATGTAAAGTTTGAATAAAGCTAATAATTTGGTTTCAGAAACTACAGTACAACTTTTTGTCATCCGAATAAATACTTTTAACTACTCGTGCAGAGTTCGATGTACTATACGGAAATGCAAATGGAGTGCAATTTCGATTTATTCTACAAAGGACATTGAAGAGTACCCGGCTAATGTCAATGTCACCCTGTATAAGTTGATGTATTAAAACTAAACAAAGCTTAGATCTATGGTTAAATAAAAAAGAGGGGGATTAATCAACCTAAGTCTACTAAAACAGGAAGGAAGTTTAGTATTTATACCAGTTAAGACATCGCAAGAAAAAAATTAAAAGGCCCTTTGCGTACAGGTACAGATTGCGATCCTTATACACACAATGAAACTATTGAACCGTAAAAAGTCAAAAAAGAAATCAAAAAATTGTATTTAATTGATAATTTCCCCTCACGTATCCCTGGCTCAATATATTTCCCTGTCCCCCTACGACCTCACCTAATAAAGTTATTTCCCATGTGTTGCCAGGTCTCACCTCGAAAAGGGCAAACTGAAGCTGGCCTGGTCGTCATTCCTTCGTTGGGTCTCGCTCGCTCATTAATAATTCCGCTTAAATGCTTTCTAATCATTTCCGCATAATTCATATCGAGGAACGTTTTATGCGGCACTTACAATAAGGGCAATTCTGCCGTAGCCACGTCCTCTTCCCGATCCCGTTCCTCTTCCTGTTCCTATTCCTGTTCCTTGTTGCCTGTTGTCCTCGTTTGCTGCCGTCGCGACTGAGTTGGCGGTGTTTGTTCGTCAAACAAACAACAAGCACAGACTCATACACCCACCCACACACACACATACACTGGCACACACACGCACACGCTCGCGCACACACCTATGTATTCATACTCGATTGATAACCTTAATAAAATGCTTCACATTATGCCAATCGATTGCACACCATGAATGTGTTTATCCCTTGCCGTCGCCTCTGCCTGTACCGCGCCACAGTTCCCGCCTAATACAGCACTAAGGGGGAGAGAGAGAAGGGGAGAAAGATGGGGAGTAAAGGCACATCAGAACCGGCTGTTGCCAAAGCGCAACAATGACGAGGACAACGATGAGGACGATGACGACGACGATGACGATGAGGAGGAGCTGCTGATACCCAACGGTGGCAACGTGCGCGTACCTTGTTGGGCTGCAGCTTACTTCAGCTTCAGCTCCAGCTACGCCTTCCCCTGCTCTCCTCGGCTATGCCACGCTCATTTAGCGCTGAAGGGTGGGGAAAGGAGAAAGGGAAGGGGGGCAAAGGGGGCGGCAATTGTGCAAAAAGTGCCAATAAAGCACATTCTTTGTTCGGCTTTGGCTTCGGCTTCGGCTCGCAAAGTGCTCAACAAAGCGCGCAGGATAACGTGTTGTGTGCGTGTGTGCGAGTGTGTGTGTGTGGGTGTGCCTGAGTGTGCCAGGATAATAATAATAACGTATGAATAGGTAAAAAAGTGAGGCGAGGGGAAACTCATCAGTGCATCGTAGGTGGCCATCGCCTGCGCTTGATTGCTTAGCTCTTCTTGTGTCCCTGTGTGTGTGTTTCTGAGTGTGCGTGTGTGTGTGGATATGTGTGCCTGATTGTTTGCTCTGCCCGATAGCTGTGGCAGAGGTGCTGCGCACACCTCATTGATTTTATTGTGTTTTTTGCAGGGCATTCAAAGTGCCCATAAAAATGCCCACACAATAAAAACGATGATGCGGATGACCCGACTCCAGCCGGCTTTAGCCACACAATGGACTCAATGCGATGTCCGCGTTAGCCAGCCCTAGCAACTAAGATATTTCGAGCTGCCACAGACCCCTTCCCTCGCCCTCCTTCTGCTGCCGTCTGCCATTCCCACCCCATCCTCACTCCCATTCCACCTGCCAACCTGATGTCTATTTTAGTGTCCCACGGCAGCTGCGGCGGCTTCAGCTGATTGTCTCCTGCTTGGCGGCGACTGCTCCACTTGCTCTGGCTTCTCCGAAAATAGTTTCCATGCGAATTGGCGGCCCGCCTTGGATTTCACACATCCGTCACGCGAGCCCCGCATGAGCCCTTTTGGAGACTGTCAGTCTCTCCTCGACTGGGTCAGCTGCAGGGGTCGCCTAATGAGCTCGGCCGGCAAATGGATTTTTGTAACTCATCCGACTACGGTGCAAATAAATGAAAAATGCATTTTCAAATCTGCACAGAACTGAAAACTCAAAACCGAAAGTTGAAAATGGAAAACGGAAAACTGACGCAATTCCAATTTGGCAGGCGAAATGCATTTGGAAGTCGTCGGCAGCGGGCACAGCTTGTGCTACAATGTTGCCGTGTTTTGTTGCCTCTGCTGATCCCTCCTCCCGGCTGGGCTCCTCTCGCTGCCCTGCTCGGCTGTGCTCGGTGTTAATTTGTTAGCACATTGCAGGCGAGGCAGACAGTGATTAATTACAACGGGACGCCCAAAATAAACATGGCCAAGTCGCTTTTGCCGTTTGCCTTTTCAAGTTAATTAGTTAAAATGCTCAAATAACAAACGTGTGTGTGCGCATCTCTATCTGTGTGTGTGTGTGTGTGTGTGTAATACGAGCATCGGCATATAAATAAATACTGCATATACCAGTCATCTTCCCTCTTCGACATTCCCCGCCCCCGCCCCCATCTGGCTGCTTTACCTGCGCGCATAAATTTTAAATCCGTCCTGACCACAATTTGCGCATTAAATCATTTCCAGGCCATTTCACTGCACTGGGCGCCACCGCAGCGCCGCATTCATTCGCTCATTCGCACTCACACTCACACACACTCGGCGCGCATTCATTCATCCATTCATTCATTTCGATTCGCAGGTGAGCAGCCGCCTGGAATGCAGCCGCTTGGCACGAAATATGCAAAAATTACACAGACCAATGGATGCACTGCATCTGCCCGGCATGAGATTGGCAACTGCGCGGGAATGGGATGCAATTGGGGCAGGGGATCAGCGTGGGAGTGGCAGTTCCTGCTGCGCTGGTGGCCACTTCAAATACATCACGCGTGAAGTGTCTGCTCTTCTGTCCGTCCGTCCCGCTGTCTGCCTGTCGCGTGATTGACAAATGCCGCCGGCTGAGGTGCATCCGACGTTTTAGAAAAGATAAATTTAAGTAATTGTCAATATTTCAAGCGCCGTAATTGCTGGCCAGTCGCCAGGCGGAGGAGGATGCCTGGGAGAGGGCTCTCCAATGGCCAGTCGCCCGTTACCAGCTGGGAGTTGCCCATTGCCAGAGCCGAATAAATAGCGGAACACACTCAGAGCAGTCCAAGCAGCGAGCTAGAGTGCTGCTCTCTCGATTGCATCCTCCCCCCTCCCCAAGGGGCACAGTCTCACCTACCTCCCCCACATCGCGGGCTGCCTTATGCAGATGCAGTTCTGGCCCCGCCCCCCTGTCATTTTAACACTTGACGTTTTACCAATTTGCCGAATTCTCGTTTTCGGTTTCGCTTTTTTCCCTTTTCCCGTTTTGTTTTTTCGCTTCGTGTGGCAATTTTTGCACTTTTTACTGCAATGCAGCAGACAATTTTGTTGCGTGTTAACAACTGCAACAATTTAGGTTTAATTGATGCCCGCTGCAACGCTGAAGTGTCGCCTCCGGCAGCGGTTAGAGCGGTCCACGCGCAGGCCTTTGTCCAACTTTTGACCACGTTCCGGCCGAGCGAGAGAGTAGACGGGGGCAGGGAGAGTCGGGGAGGGAGGAGGCCTCTCTTTTTTATTCGTCGTTGGCCGCTTCCGCTTGACGAGTTGTTAGATAAAAGCTATTTACATGTTGTTATTTATGATTTTGCAGTTAAAATGCGCTGTGAAATATTTGCGGCGCGCGCGCTGAAGGACGCTGCCAGCGCCATATTACACATACGTCATGTTGTGCGCACGCCACACTCGCACTTTATTCATTCAGCAGCGCGCTTTAAAGTCGCCACTGTTGCACAGGAGTTGCTGCTGTTGATGTTGATATTGATGTTTATGTTTATGTTTATGAACCCGAGCTCACCTCCGACCCGGCGACTGCCTCGCAACATATGCCGCACTTTTTGCTCGGCAGGGTCAGCAAAAACTTGGTGCTGGCATTATCGAACACACTAATCCACGTATGAGGGAGCGGAGGCGGGTCTGTACAGGGGTAATAGCCACCCTCGCCCCACGCTGCATGGCAGCTCCGACTGTCGCAGCGACTTTATTACTTTCTGCTGACTCATGGCGACGTCGAAGTTGGCGCAGCAAGTAGAAGGGCAGCACAAAAAATGGGCAACTCATGCAAAGGTTGCCTTGTTGATTTATGGCCGGGGGCTGCTCTTCACATGTGCCTCGCTGCGCTCGCTGTGCCTGCGGCACCCGGGGCGTATGATGAATATGTAATGCCAGTGTTATCCACTGCGCTGAACTGTGATTTACTAACTGCGAAATAAATATTCAATTTTCAATTACAGCAACTAAAGCCGCACTCACATGCGTCCCTTCTCCCCCTGCCGCACACTCCCCTCCTTGCCACTCTCTGTCTCCCTCACTCGCCAGGCAACAGCGTCGTTTTTTCCATGCAATTACCTTCGCCTTCGACTGCAGGACATGCCTGCCCCCTCTTGCACGTGGCTGCCCGCCATCTACCCGCACACGCCCCTTCGTCTGTCTAGTGACTCCTCCTGCCTGGCTAATGGGGCGCACAGTGGCGCTCACACTGACGCTTGCAGTGGCCGCCAGGACGCACTGACTTTGACTTTGACTTCTCCACTCGGAATGCTGCTTCGACAGGTTCCCTTGGACTTGCAGTGCAGTTCGGCTGCTCCAGCTGTGCCTGGCGATGCTTTAGTTTGCTGCCATTAAAGGAAATTGTCTGTGAAAATGTGGCCGTATTTCTTTTTGCAAGGTACTTAAAATTAAATTATTGGACACATTAACGTCTTGACTTCTGCCGTGAACGCAGACGTGGCGAATGCGAACCATGAGGAGGGGGCTGGCGACCATGACGCAAGTAAATGCCACGTAATGACGTCATTAAAACAAGTGAAATGTGCTTTTATTGTAACAGCGGCATCAGCATCAGCGTCGTGTGCGGAAGCTGTCGCTTTTCAATTTTCCATTTTCTATATGTCCCGTGCGCAGTTCTCATTAATCTTAATAAAGTTAACAGCGCGACAAGTTTATCAAAGACGAGCGAATGGGTGAGTGGTGAGAGTGAGTGTCGCCTAAGGTGTTCGATTCACTATTCGAAGGAAAAGCGACAGCTCAGCATGACTCACACGAGGTAGTTGTCGCCAGGCTCTAGGACGGGACACTCCTCTCCCACTCCGAGTCCACCCTCCCCCTCTCCAGAGTAAGTGGAATTAGCATCGATTCGCACTCGAATTGAGTCAATTGAATTCGGCTGAGAAAAATTGCCAGCAACAGGTTGTTCACGTGCCCCTCCTCCTCCCTCGCCCGCTCATGCAAATGAAATGACTGCCGAATCGAGCCGAACTGAGAGCCGAATCGAGTCGAGGCAGGCGGAGGCCGCTGACAGGCGACAAATGAGGCGTAAATGAAATTAAACGCGAGCGCGAAAATTGCAGCGCTTTTATTGGATTATTGGCTGAGCGTGTGTGCGTATGTGTGTATGTGCGAGTGTGTGTGGGTGTGCTAGAGAGCCGTGCAGAACAATGTGCGAATTGTAAGCTCATTTGTTGAATTAGCTGTAAGTGAATTTGGCCCCGACACGCCGCATACAAAGTACACGATTCCTTTGCATTTTCCCTTTTTGGTAATCGCAAATTAAATTTTCATTTTGTTTTTCTTCTGCCGGGAAAACTCGCATCGAAATATGCAAAACGAGGCACTTTAAAGCTGCCCGCAGCAGCCAAGGGAAACTTTTCATTTATTCCTGTGCGGGACAGTGCACATCACATGCACACACACTCGCACTCATACTCACACTCGCTTGATAAAAGAACTAAGCAAATGTCTGCAACTGTTTATTGTTGATAAATTGCTGGCGAGGAATTAGTGCGACTGCAACGATGATGGAAGACCGAGTGGAAGCAGCAGCCAGCCTGCTTCGCAGTCGCCTGTCAAGTGGCTGTGGCCACCACTGTCCGGCTGAGCTGCCAAACACCTACGGCCACGCCCCAGTGCCTCCGCACCGCCCACCCCCACTGGCTGGCTAGCTGCTCAGCAGCTGCGGGCTCGCAATGTTTTCCAGAAATGCAAATGTACTCACCACACTCTCTTTCGCCTGCCACGCCCCACACCCCCATCAAGTTGAAGGAGGAGCACACTGCGCACTGCAGCCCGGCCCGGCTCACTTAGGCCCGCAAATCTTTATGCCTGCCGGACTGCAGAGTGACACATGTCGGCAGCACAGAATCAGAATCAGTGCGTTATACTTTGGACAACGCTGAGCCAAGCCGAGCCGAGCTGAACTGAGCTGAGCTGAGCTGGGCCAGGCCATGGCGATGCCCGCTCCCAGATAGTCCTTTCATTATACTCGCACAGACACGCACTCACACATGCACACGTATTTGCCCACTCGCATGGCGAATGATCTCAGCCAGCAAGCGGGCGTAATAAAGTTACCCAACACCCGCAGGGGGCGGTGGTCGGGGGCTTGTTTGGCATTTATTTAGTTTTAGTTTAGTTTTAGTTTTATCAACGACAACAATAATAACAACGACGACAACAAAATGATATGCAAATTTGAATAACTGCGCAATGCAATTGAGGTGCCTTTTAGTCTCTCTGCATAATAATCAGCTTCGTTTTATTTACTCGTCGAGTGCTTTAAGGCTGCTCAGGCAACTTTAAGTGCGGCCCTCGCAGCCACTGGCACACTGAGCCCCACTAAACACTAATCGATTGGCCAGGTATTAGCTGGAGGGTCTTCTCGGCCAAGTGGGCCATAAATTTCGAGAAAATCGTCGGCCACTTCACATAAATCTTGGACTGTCCTTTTTGGTCAAGGCGGAAATGTCCAATAAATTGTAATTTTTGTAAGCTTTTCTAACACTGTCTTCCCTCCTTGGTTGTATGTGCGTGTATGTGTGTGTGTTGGCTTAATCATCGTTTAATATTTAGTTGCTGTTCGATTGTGAAGTTTATTGGATTTGTTGAAGAGTTCGAACTGCCGAGCTACCCGACTGTCGATAATTGCACAGCTTTCCCCCCTTCCGCTTCCTCAAAAGGCGGCAGGTGTTTGTGCCCTGAATTTATTGTGTGCTCCGCAAACAGTCGATTTGTGCCCAATTGGCTGATTTAGTTGTTATTTATTGCATCGCTTATTGGAGCTACGTGTGGGTGGAATACACACAGCACTCGCAGCACATATAAATCGCCCAGTTACACACAGGGTTCTTGAACAGAAGCGTTCCCTGAAGTCACTTGGATGAGTTTACCTCCAACTCGTGGCATTGTCTCTCATTGAGAAGCATTTCGAATGTATCTCCGAAGATAGGATTTTACCAATAGAAGGCAAGAAATGATTATATTGTAACCAATGATCTCCACTAATAAAGAATAGTACTCCATGTCTACCGCAATACAGTCTCTTGAGATATTGCATTGATCTTAACAAATATGTTTTAACTATTAGTTTGAAATGGGCGTAGATTTAATACACGCAATATTAAACTGATACTTGTTCCGTGTGTTTCCCATACAAAGTGCAGCTTGAAGATACATAAACACCAGAAAAGGTGTTACGAAAGAAGTTTGCTTCACTTCTTGATAGGATTTGCGAGTGTTGAGACTGCCACACGCTTTGTGTAAGCAACAACTAAGTTGAGTTTTTATACCCGTCAACCATTGAAAAATCTGTCCTAATAAGCACGAAAACTACAGTCGGGTGTGCTCGAATTTGATATAACCACCTTATCAAAACATCTTCATACATGTACATACCTAACTTGTATGTTTTGCGTATAATTCTGTTGCATTCTTTGGGGAGCTAATTCAAGAGCGGCTTCAAAATATAGCTGTCTGTCCGTCCCATTAAACCTATAAAACCAAATTTAGAATGAAAGTCTGTGTATTGCCTGAGTAGTTCACATTAGTTTTTAATGAGAATTGCTTCGCACACGAAACCCAGTATTGTGCGAGTAATTAAGTAAAGTATTAAAATCAAAATTTATGTATGCCCTATATGTGTTGCATTTACTTTATGCGTTGAGAGAACTTCCAAGAGAATCTTACTATTCGGCGCGTTCGACTGTAGCCTTGGTGCCTGCTTAAAGCTACCTTTAACCTTCATGCCAAATTTGGTGTCTCTAGCTTCTATAATAGCTGAGATCTGTGTGTTCATCTGGACATCCGGACATCCGGATAGACAGACAGACAAGGCTTTATCCACTCGGCTAGTGATCCTGAGCAAGAATGTATATACTTTGTGGGGTCTCCCACGCCTCCTGTTACATACATTTGCATAAAGTTAGTATGCCCTTTTTTTGACGATTTTCAATGGTCGAAGGGTATAAAAATATTAATGGGTTTAGAATAAATCTTTTGGCTTATTTTAGTTAAATTTCATGATATTGCTTACAAAGTAATCATATCCGCATTTCCCCCTGTTATTAAAGTGCATCTTTGCAATTTGGGTTACTATAACAGCTACATATATGTCATAGGAACACTGGTTCCAAATATGTCCTATTGATAAATCTCCGCATTGTCATTCATCATAGACATCTAATGAGTATCTATTGTAAGTATACAGTATGTATATTATTTTATCATATTAAAATAAACGAATTGCCGAAGGTAGCCTTTCTTTCTTGTTATCTTATATTCTTTGTACTGCTCGTTTCGGATTATTATTTGCTAAGAATGGGGTTTCCAAGTAACTGCTTCCCAGGGTTTTTGAGTGAGTCGTTTTTCGAAATCAATCGGTGGAACACATGCGCGGCATTGGCCATCAACCGTACGTTTTGACTCGCTTTAGAGTCGCAAACAACACACGCCGACAAATTATGAACAATAAGACGAATAATGAAGCAATCGTTTCTGACTTCAAGGCATCAAAGACGTGGCACGCCCAGTTTTTGGTTGTTATAGGTTTAATGCCTCCAGTGCGAGGCATCATCCTCTATTGTGCCTTCATTATGCTGCTAGTGCCGCATTCTGTGCATATGTTGCACATACTCCTCGATGGGATTGGAAGCGGGTGGAGCAGGCAGGATCACATAAACGTGTCACATCAAACAACATTGATTAAAATCTAAAATGAAATAGTAACCCAGCTGGACTGAGTACAGCTCGCATCACGTACACACACGAGCAGGGCGAGGATGAAAGGGCGGAGGAAGAGGAGGACGGAGACTGTTCAGTGGACAAGTGAGAATCCTTTTTTTCTCCGATTGCGGAGTACAATTCAAATTTCAATCAAATGCGACTACAATGCCAATACCTTTTGGGCACATATGGTGACCACAAAGTATTGTATCACTCGCCACTGTCCGCCAGGGTGTCCGAAATCAAATCAAAGACGAAGTGGGCAGGAAGGGGAATGGAAGAAAAAGGGTGCAGCATAAAATTGCCAACTATGGGAAAGCGAATTCGCAGGCTCACATAAAATCAGATAAAATTTTCATTACCTTATGGCCGCACATTATCGGCTTGCGGCCATCATCTTCGCCTGCGCCGGGAGCTGGAACCGGGCGAGCTGCTGCTGCTGCTGCTGCTGCCACTCTGGCTGGGCACAATGTGCTGCTGATGACGTTGAGTGTGCCACACAGTTGTGCTTGTTGTTGTTGCTGCTGCTGCTGTTGATGATGCTTATTGTGCGCTCGACACTGGCGCTGACCATAAAAAAAGAGTCAGCTCGAGGAGGAGGATTCGGGAAGTCGGGGCAAGGGACAACTGGTTGGCGGGATAACCGAAAGCTGCGCCGGCTTTTGTACAACAAACGACAAACGGAAAGTGTCCAACAGGAAATAAGCAGCGACGAACAACGGCGACAGGGACTCGAACTGCGACTCCAAGTGCCAGTCGAAGTGGGACTCCAACTTGGACTCGAACTCGAACTCGCAGTCGAGTTGGGAGTCCGACTAGCAGCTCAGGCACGGCTGCCAGAGCCAAAATAAAAAGGGTAATAATTTTATCTAGCATTCAGATCAGACACACGTCTGTCTTCCTGTCCGTCTGTTCGTCTGTCTGTCCTCACGGTCCCTGCGAGCCAACGTCCTGTCGCGCATGGCGAGGTTTTTTTACGTATCTTCCGCATCCTTGTGGCTAGTTATGGGAAGCACTTCAAAGGGCTGCTCGAAACTTTGACAACGTTCTCTTGTTATTTACATGGCTAAGTGAGAGAGAGATTCAAGAGGGGTAGTGAGAGAAGAAGGGGGGAGCGACTAGATTCCATCCCCCAACTGGGATTCAATTACGTGCACCTCAATCGGTAAGCAGCCAGCTGCCAACTGTGATAAAGTGGCCCAGCCGAGCGGACTGGCGACCAACTAGCATGGAACTACTGCCATGTACAGAGCCGGAAGCGAGTCCACTTGCCAGCTACGTGGCTTTGCGGCGTGCAATCTATCAACATAATTGATGGCTTCGATTAGTTACGAATCTCGTGGAGACAAACGGCGTAGCTCAGTGCACAAATCGGCGATTAATTAAATAAAACAGTAAATACTCGAGCAACTCTCTCGGAGCAATTAATCTGGACCGCGTATCGGCCAGCTGATAAACCCTTCTACAGCTGCATCAAGCGGCATCTTGGCGCGCAACTAATGAAGTGCTGCGTAAGATACCCGACCAGCACTGTCTTCAAAGGCGAACACCCTGCCCACCCACCAGTTACCCTGCCCCCTCTTTACGCAATACACTCCACTCAGCCAGGGCGACACGGTAGTTGTCATGCATCTCGTGTTCAACTGCATGGAAAAAGTGCAGAGAATCGAAACGGAGATCGACCCAACTCCGAGCCGGACTCAGCATTTATTATAAATTGTAGCACTCGCCCTGCCACGCTGAGTTATTGGGAACGGCAAAGTGCGTTGTCGCCAGACTGCGGCGCGCCAAGCTCATCAACGCGCTCCGTGCGCCGTGCACTGGGGGCCATAAACACACCAGTGCGCTGCCGACGTCGCATAATTTTGCAATAACATTTTGGCCCAGCTCTCTGCGATGCCTTGGCTACCTTGAGGCGTCACTTCCACTGCATTGTCGCAGTTGTCGCAGTTCCCCTCCCCTTGTCAACGTTGTCGTTGTCGTGGCCGTGTACCTTGGTGCCATAAAAAGGCAGCAGGCCAGAGGCAGCTTGGGATCTCCCTTCTGCAGCTGAGTTAGTTTCCATGTACAATGCTTCCTCTGACTGCTCTTGGCTCCCTGACAAAATGTTCATGTGTCCTGCTGCTAGCCGAGTTCAAAGTCAATTGTAATTTTTATGGTTAAGTGCGACAAAATATGAAACATATTTCATATAAATAAACTGTCGACCTATCGAATAAGTTGGCCTTTTTGATGGAGAGACTAAGGGGTTAGTTACTATAGTGCTTGCCGTCTTATAGGAACAGTTGGTAAATACCAGCTTGAATTACAATTTACTACAATTTTTAGCCGTTTAAAGATATTTCTAGCGTTATTCTTAGAAAGGAGCTCAAAAATTCATTAGGCTTTCTAGGAAAAAGTTCCAGTAATTAGAACAGACTATACCTTAACTGCATAAATATTTGATAAGAGAAGAGCCCTCCCATCTACCTATTTCCCTGTCGTTCATTCGATACGCCTTCCCAACCTCGTGCCATGCTTATCAGGAAAACTGCACAGAATTGAATTATAAACCTTCTTTGCACATACTTTAAAAAGGATTCCTAATTCGGCAGATCTTATTAAAACTAGAAGCACGGCAACTACCCCTCCTGACTGACAGTCGTTCATTGAATCCTTTAGAGAAAACAAAAAAAATAGAAAAGGAAAGAGCAATGCCCGCTACCCCGCTGAAGTGGCCGCGGTAATCCTTTTAAATGACTTAAGAAGGGAAAAAATACCCGAAAAATTGTTGAAAAATACTTAAAAGAAATCTGTGCCGACGAAGAACTCGGCCAGCTGTTGGCGATACCTTCATTATTTTGATGCCTGATTTAACCTGACGCCGTCGACAAGGCCTGCCCCTTATCAGCCAATTCTGGGACGGAATGGCATGGAGTGGTGGACGGCGGAGACGGGTTCAGGAGCAACAACACGTTGTTTTCATTGCTCATTAGCGGCGACAGCGCGAGTTTAATTAGCATTGACGTTACGTCTGATTCGCATTACGCAGGAAGCGGACGCGAGTGCGGATGAGGTTGAGGTCGGGCAGGAAAAGGGTTAGTCAAATTGCTGCTGGCAGTCGCTGCTCCAACTTCGAGTCGCCGCTGTAATTAAGGGCTGCCTCAGCAGCACCTTGGCCAGCGAGCCGAACGAGAACAAGAAAAATGGCGCAACGCTTTGATTCAATCAGCTGCTGCCCGCCTTCGCCCCTCCCTCTTCAGTGGACCTGCTGCCAGCGAGGGTTGCTCAAGCGTTTGCAAAAGCAAAAACTAATTGCCTTTTCGACATGCATTTAATCTCTATTAGAGCACGCCAAATTGATAGAAAACTTTGCGGGCCACATGTGTGTCCCGTCTCCCGGGAGAAGGACTCCGTGTCCAGCCCCAGTCCAAGACTAGATCATGCTGCACCTTCAGTTCCACAGTCTGCCACTTGCCACTTGCCGTTTGCCACTTGCCGCTTGCTCTTTGCCGTTTCATAAATTATTAAGGGGTTTGATTTCGCATCCTGTTGCCTGCCAGCCGGGCTTGCCTTCCTGGCCGATGCTTTGTCCATTTTGGCATTTAAAACAAATTGTTGTTGTACGCTAGTTCGATTATTCGCCCAAGGGTGGCAAAACTTTTGTTCCACTTGTGTGTGTGTGTGTGTATGTGTGTGTGTGGATGCCACTCTGCTGATAATGACGGAAGTCATCACGTCTGCTCGGACCTTGTCCAGGTTCACTTTCGCACAATTCAAGCTGATGGATGGGCACAGGCATGGGCAGGAGCAGGGTCTAAGACGGGGGCAGGAGTATTGGCACCGGCTCGAGAAGGTGTGAGCACGCCTCTTACATATCAATAACATTGTAGTTTGCCTCACGTGGCGCTAGAGAACTGACCAGCAGCTGTGTCGACTGTTGATGACCTTTTAATTGAACTGCCAACAGCAAAGTGCGACCTGATGTAATTGTTGTTGCTATAATTCAATGGGGGCAGGAGAAAGGAAAGAGGCAAACTTGAAAAGTGTTTGAAAGTTGCTACTCGGTGCTTGAATTCTTCTCCAGAGGATGCGCAGCCAAGTACACAAAAATGCAAATAAACGCGGCCGGCACTCGATAAACAATTCGAAATCAAATTTTATGGATCGCGGCAGAAGCCACGGGAATCCTTTAATAAACAGCCAAAACGCTACATTCCTCACCCAGCCACGCCCCCGTTTCTCCTGCCCATTGCCATTTGCCGTTAATTAAATCCTTTGCTCGGAGCGCGGCGGGGTGGGCAGCAATCTTTTGGCCAACCACGAGCAAAGTTTTTCCATTACGGCGAGCGACGCCGCCGGCAGTGAGCGAAATCAAAAAGTAAAAATTTATGAAGCGTTTAATTGAATTAATTAAAAGCAATAATACCTTGAAATAATTGCGCCTAATAGAAAAACTTTTGCATGGAGGAGGACGAGGATGAGGATGAGGAGGTCGACCTGCTGGAGTATCTCGCTCTTATCAGGCTGAAACCCATTCGGAGTCGCAGTCAGAGATTGCGACAGTGGGCAAGTACCTTCCGGGCAAGTCGGGCGAGTCGTTCACTTTTTGCCACCGTTGTTGCCCTGCTCTCTTGACATACGGCAACGCCGAAACAGTCTGGCATGGGTGTTCCGAGGGGGGGTCACGAGTTATGTGACAAATCCTGCGCACGCAAAGCCAAGCCATAAGTCAAAATTATCAACAAGATGGCAACGATGCTAGCGACGCCGTGTCTCTGCCTGCACTGGGAGCAGACTGCGCCGTTGTCGGTGTCCTGTCCGACTCCCGCCTCGTCTGCTGCTGCTCCTGCTGCATGCCACTGGCACTGGCTGTGGCTGTGGCAGTGGCAACTGTCACGCACGTAGGCCACGCAACATTGCGAAAAATATGTCTTTGATGTCATAAATCAATTAGGATTGCCAACGACGGCGACTGCGACGGCGACGGCGAAGGCGATGTCACGGCACCAAGTGTCCCCGGGCGGGATCACGCATCAGGCGGCAAACAACTTGTTAGGCGGCCCACACTGCCAGGCCACTGCCAGGCCTGTGCTGGTGGGTCGACTTAAGCGCAGCTAATGCGCATTTTCAACTTGTTTTTAACTTTTAAACGTGACAAAAAACATTGAGTGAGTCAACAGAAACTTGTCTGCTACCTTGAGCAAATGATGTGAACTGAAGCGCAGCTTCCGCTTCTTTTCTGCCTCCTCCTGCTCCCACTCCCCTTTGTCTTTGTGCTTTGTTGCGTAATTATGCCAGGGGGATGACAGTTGAGCTCGAGTGTTAAGTATCAACGTGACATGTGTGGAGGGGAGACGGGGGAAGGAGGTCTGTACACGCGTGTGTGTTGGTTTATCAAACATAATTAAGAAGTTCTCCGTTTGACAATAAACAGAAGTTTAATTATTTAGCCGAGCCTCGGGCCGGGCCGGGACAGGCCAGGCCTGAATGATTATGTCGGGGAAGGAGCTCACCTTTGACTTATGACGACTGTCGCTGGAGCTGACACCGTCTGATGTATTGCCTGATTTATGACAGTTGACAGATGACATCTGACAAGTGGCAGCACACACTAGCATCCTTCCACCCATCCCCCTACCCACCTCCTACACTCTTTGATAACTCTTCACCATTAAAGCCGCTACACTGGTTAAAGCGAAGTCACAGCAGCTGCCATGTGGGTGGGTGGGCCGAAGCTTAATTGTTGCAGGTCCAAGCCGGGATATTTACGTAAATCAAATAATTAGTCATGGTCAGGGCGAGGGAGAGGAAGAGGGAGCACTAAGACGAAACACTACTCGCATTGTCCACTTTTGCCAAAGATTTTCTTTCTTCGGTCTCGGCTTAATGTCTCCCCGCGGTGCTGTTAGTGACTCGTCGTACAACATTAGACTCCGAGAAGGTGTTACAAGGCCTCCACTATTCCCTTAATTTATGCGACATTTTGTTAGTTTCCCACTCGCCTTTTGCCATTTGCCATAATAACATCTAATACACACGAACCCGACTCCAGTGCGAGCGAGACCCTTTGGGGTTGGACCAACAACAGCAACAACAACTATAGCAAAGCACCAAGAAAAACAAAGAACAACTCGCCACTCGACGCATTCATTAATTTATGGTTTTGGGTCTTCGAATTTATGTACTTCACAAAAATACAAAAGTGTCTTTTATTCAAACAAAAGGGGCCCCGCCGTAGGTGCGACGACTTGGCAAACTTTGTAAAGTTCATTTAAAGTGTTTCAGAGTTAATATTCGCACGAGAACTTTCTGAAACTGAAAACTTAGTATAAAGTCATCGGAAATTCAAGCTCAAGCTTATAATTAACATGAGAACAAGTAACGTAAGATACCTTCGAGTGTGGCCGGTTACACAAGGGTTTAAATGCACATTCTTGCTATCATAGTATCCAGTAATAATAGAAGAATAGAAGCAGCTGTATCTGGGTACACACTCTTTTGATGGTAACATACATAAGACCAGTTTGTTGTTTAGTTTTTTTAATTAATTATTATCGTTATTCAATATTAAATTTAAATCAGAGTAGCCATCAAAACCTTGCAAAATATTTGTCTTTTGGCACACCGAGCCTTGCCTTTTAATTCGATGTTACATGAAATTTTTACTCACTTTTTGGCAGAGCGTGGTGATTATTAGTAATACTCCAAATTAAACAAGCACTTTTAATCAACACGTGCTACTCACTAGAGGACATAAAGAAATTAGTTCACAGAATAAACAGGTACTATATATATTCAAAGAAGTTGTACTTAAACACAAGCGTTGAACGAAGTTATCAAGTTTCGACGAACTGTTAAAAGTACTGACTTCAAACTAAAGTAATCTATTCTATAACTCGATTTGATACAGTTATGCTTTTTACTTTGAGAAGAAAACAATTATCGTCCATGCAAATTTTAATTTCATGCAATAATGTGGGCTTTTGGATAAGTGTGGACTGTAGTTTACTCTTAAACAAATGCGTATAAAAAGTAATTAAAGACAGACAGATTTAAAAATAGTTGAACAAACTTCACTTTCTGATAAAGTCTCCCGATTCCAACAGAGTTTCTCTTCCAAAAAGCAAATTATAACAAGAGCAACAGTCGCGCGGCACGCAACAGTAGGATACCCTTCGGCCTTTTTTGAAACGTAAAGAGTCAATAATTGTACGATACTACTTCTTAAACGAAATATCGTAACGTGTAAGCCTTCACAAGCAAACGGCTGTATATGAATACTTGTATATGCATTCACTGCAAACACAAATGTATGCACGTGTGTGCGCACGACACAAAAAATGCGCGTGCATAGAAACGAAGAGAAAAACAACAGATGGCGCTGCGCGCTCGATCTTCCATTTTTACCCTCGACCATTGAAGGGCAAAAGGTAACTACTTCAAATGGAGTAAACCAAATAACAAGCACTTTGCTCAGGATCACTAGCCAAGTCGATTAAGCCATGTCTGTCTGTCTGTCCGGATATCTGGATGTCCAGATGATCATGCAGCTCTCAGCTATTATAAAAGCTAGTGACACCAAATTTGGCATTAAGGTTTCTGTTGATCCGGGACAGTGAAGTTTATGCCACGCCCCCCAACCCGCAAGTATTATTTCATCTTTTAAGCTGATTTGCGAGCGACATATAAAAGATACAACATTCTGAGTAAGACTATACTTAGCTAATTATAATACCAACATAATGTTAAAATTCCAATCCGATCGGACAACAAACACAGAAGTTATTAAACAAAAACCTTGTTCGCTTTGATTTTGAACAATTATTGTTTCTTTACTTTTCAAAAAGGTCGAAGGGTATCACACTATCGCGTGCCGCTCGACTGTTGCTCTTGTTTCTTACATGAACATTGCAATGACGTCACAGATTGCTGGTCTGTATACAAAATCATAGCGGTTTTTGTTCAATAACGTGTGTGTTTGTTTGACGTTATGTTGGCATTATAATTAGCTAAGTATTGGTCAATGAATGTCTCACAATGTTGTATCTTGTAAACGTCGCTTATAAATCAACTTAGTAGATTTAATTATTGATTTGCGTGGGCGGTGGGAGTGGCACCCAACATTTGAAATAAACTTCATCTGCGCCAGGTAAACCGAAACCTTCATGCCAAATTTGGTGTCTCTAGCTTTTATAATAGCTAAGATCTGTGTGTTCATCTGGACATCCGGACATCCAGACAGACAGACATGGCTTTGTTGACTAAGCTAGTGATCCTGAGCAAGAATATTCACACTTTGTGGGGTCTCCCACGCCTCCTTCTGCCTGTTACATCCATTTGCACAAAGTTAGTATACCCTTTTTGGCCATTTTCAATGGTCGAAGGGTATAAAAATAGGATTATAGAGCTATGACATATTTCGATGCAGCACAATTAGGAATGTATAATATAAACTTACGAGTTATTGTAGAACAGATAGATATTCTTAAAAACTAAGTCTGGTAAACATAACGGCGTTTCTCGATGCTGAATTGAATAACCCCATAAAATGAGAGTTTTTACAGCAGATTCACGTCTCAGTTTCGAGTTGAGATCTGTCCGGTGTTGATAATTATTATGTGGGCAAGTTAATTGTTCCGCTTATGGAACGTATTACATAAGCTCGGTTTATCTTCATCGTAGAGTTCGGTGGCCTGAGTTGGTTCTGCTTTTCCCTCTGCCCCTCCTCGAGAGGCGCTACTCCAGCATCGACTGCAATTGTGCAACTTTGCGAGGCATGTTCTAAATGGGAAAAACTCGTTTGCAAACCCCTCGCGAGTTCGGTTAAATTTAACATTTTATTAGCGACTCACACCTGGTACGGTCGCAACGAGTAGCGGGCAAGGGGCAGCGGGCAGCAACGACAGCTACCTCGTTCTGCTCGCTTTCGCCTGCTTTTCGCATTTGGTAATCACAATAAAAACAGCACCGACGCCGGCGCTAGCAGAGGCAGAGACGTCGTCGCCACCGCTGCCAAGTTCACTGCCCTCGAATTGTGTTGAACTGATTCGGGCTTACGATTCAGACGAGCTGCGGAGATCTTTCCACTGCTCCCCTGACAATTTGCATAGAAACTGGGTTAAGCGTGGCCAAGTAAGGTGAGATAGCTCCGAGAACCTTCACTTGGTCCACAGCGAATGATTCGTTGCGTGATCCACGGGCTGCAGCTCAAACTCGTCCGGAGGTTGCTTAATCGGCGCAGGTCTGAGCGGATTGGCCCATTGCGCGACAGTCAACAAGACAAGAAAAGTCAATTAGGCACGGCCCAAATGTCAATCACGTTGGCCAGTGTGGAAACCTGTTAACATTTTCAATGACTTTGAACTCTTTAACTCTTCGGAGTAGATTGTTTGCATTTCCATATTGATTGTTTGCTTGACCCATTTGCGTGGGGCTCTCGAGCCCACGCCACTTCCACTTTCGTTGGAGCGCGACTTTCTTCAGCGGTTGCCCCAACCAGTGGGCACGGAATCGAATTGTTTCTTAGGTTGGGCTTGGGCCACGCCGAGCCCTAACTGGCGTCGTTAACGTTTGTGGGATTTGACAAAAGCCGATGCCGTCGCGGCAGCCTCGCTGTGTAACCAGTTTAATGCCGACGCTAGCGTCGCTGTCGACGTCAGCGGCGCTGTCTGTTCTCGGCGTCGTCATCGTCGTCGTCGATTCTTGATTGGCCTTTTATAAAAAGTCTTTGGCCAACTTTCTTGAGCTTCATTCGCGTTTCGGGCGCGATCGTGACAACGTATCGAACCAAGTGAGAGAGAAATGAAAGTCGCAGTCTTCTTGCCACTCCTGCTGGCTAGCGTTGCCAGCGTGTTGTCGCTTCCTACTGCTGCAAAGGACGCTCTGCCAAGCTCTTTTGCCAGTGAGGCATCACAGCTGATCGCCACGCAGCTGCTGAAATACAACAAGGATATCGACGCCAATCAGGTGCACTCGCCACTCGGTGTCGCTGCCATTCTGGCGGTGCTGGCGGAGGCTTCGCAAGGGGAGACCTATGACGAGTTTGCTCAGGTCTTCGGCTTTCCCAAGGAGCGCAGTGAGCTAAGGGAAACCTTTGAGCGTGTGCTGGCAAGATACCAGAACCGCGATGCTGCCGTGGCACTGCCCTCGTTCCAGACCTGGTTCTATGTGTACCGCAACAACAGCGTGCGCGAGGAATACAAGCAGCTGCTGGAGCGATACTACCACGTCGAAGTGAAGGACATAAGTCGGCAGGAGTTCGACTGGAGTGAGCCGAACACCTCGTTGCAACTTGAGGGCGGTGACGTGGAGGGCGGCATCATCACCGAGCCAAGCAACAGCAAAGATGTCATCGGTTTCGAGACACTGAAGCGCATAAACCTGGACGATGATGCTCCCAGCACGATCGGCGATACCTACGGCGAGGAGGTGCTCAACAAGGAAGCATCGAAGTTCGACCGCGAGGTGGACGATAAGCAGTATGTGGAAAAACCAGTTGCACTGGCCGAAGCGGAGCTGCAACTGCAACGTGACTCCGAGCCAGAGAGGGAGCTGACCACAGAGGAGACGGCGACAACGGAAGCGGACAGCACGACGAATGCGCCAGTGGAAAAACAAGAAAAACCAGCTGAGATCGCCCTGACCGTCGAGGAAAATGTGGTCGAGAACAAGCAGAACAAACGCAGTGAAGGCAAGCAGAGACCCAGCGTGGAGGAAAACGAGACGGTGCAAGAGGATGAGAAGCTGCGCAAGCAACTCAACGAACAAAGTGCCAACAGTCCGGCGCAAGTGACCGCCAGTGAACCCGAGAAGGTGCGTCTGCCGCTGCAGAAGCTGGAGAATGTTGTCAAAACGATTGTCAAGGATGGCGCCGATGAGATTATGATTGCGCTGGAGTCGCAACTGGGAGCGGCTGCTCGGGTAACCCAACTAGGTCATCGAGTATTTCCATGCTTTCTAATCCGCCTTTCTTCCACTTTTTCCTTCTGTTTCTCCTTCGCCTTTGTAGGCTAACGGTGCTCGCAGCCTGTTCCGGCAGGACGACATCGCCTCTGCACTGAGTGCCAACTCCATTACAGGTCGAACCATTGGCTCCAAGTCCAAGATGCTGCTCTTCAACGGTCTCTACTTCCACGGCAGCTGGGCGCAACCCTTCTACCAGCTGCGCGACGGCAGTGACGAGTTCTTCTTCATGACTAACGAGGATGCCGTCAAGACGCCAATGATGCACTCCCGTGGCAAGTTCCGTGTGGCAGATGTGCCGCATCTGAAGGCCCGCCTGCTCTCGCTGCCCTATGAGAACGCGAAGTACAGTCTGTGCATTGTGCTTCCCAACGATCCGGAGGGTCTTGGCGACGTGATCGCACAGCTCCAGCCCAGCGACTATAAGTATGCGCACGAGCATGTCGAGCTCAAGGAGCTGCACGTCACGCTGCCCAAGTTCCAGGTAGAGGAGACCTCGCGCTCCGAGTCGATGCTCAAGCAGTTGGGCCTCAAGCGCCTCTTCTCACGCACCGATGCCCAGCTGGGTCTGCTCACCGACGACGAGGACGTGCATGTGGACGAGATTGTGCAGTTTGTGAATGTGCGTGTGGACGAGGGAGGCAGCAGCGCCAACTCTCTCTCTGCTGCCACAACTCAGGCTCGTTCTCCGATTACTGCCGACACGCTGCCCGTGCCCGAGCCAGAGCCCGAGCCAGGCGTCGAGCGCTTCGATGTGAATCATCCTTTCGCCTACTTCATAATGGATTGCGAGAATCAGTTTGTCCTCGCCACCGGCAAGGTGTATGCGCCCGAGTTCAAGGACGAGCTGCCGCCCGTCTCCATTGAGGTGGAGCTGGAGCAATCCTAAAGCGCCCACACACATTCACACATCGCCTGTAGCCCGTAGGTTTCACAACGAATTTTCACCGATGCGCCTCTCGTGCAATGTCTTTACTCTTAAGTGCTCATAAGCAATAAACGAGATTTCCATTTTCCACAAAAAAGCGATGTTTCTGAGTTTTCCCAGCCACTTGAGCCTGTGCATCCATTTGCTGTGCAATCAAAACAACAATTAATTCGCTTACTCTACGACTTCCAACAACAACGAGGAGAATAACAACAACAACAGCAAGGACAGCCACGGGATGGGTAGACCAACCCTCAGGATTCAATTGTCTGTCCGTAATATGAAATGTATCTGGCGGCTGGCATCGCTAATTTCCGTGCAGCGAATTTGTCATTGCATTCAAGCCTGTGCCGGGGGTTGGCATCTGCGTGCGTCTGCTTTGTTGACTTAGCTCAGAGTTCCATCAATTCTCAGGCTGCTCAAGCGAAAGGCGCATCCGACACGTGCCCCTGCTGGCAGCCCTGGCGAATCGGACAGAACTCTTCAAGTGGTCAATGGGCTGCAATTAAAAGTCTCATTAGAATGCGCAATGATGTCTTCCTCTGGCCTGGACGCCATTTTGCCAAAGGTGCACCAAATCCAGCGCCGGATGACAGTCACGGCACACGCCCAGTCTAACAATAACAAGCAAAATGTATCCACAGACGAAGACGCAACGGGAGCCAGCTGAGGAGAGGGATCGGGAGAGAGGGAAAGAGAGCTGGCGCCAGGCTGGCGGGCGCCAAAAAGCAGAGGTAAAAACAGGAGTAAATGCGTGCCATGATTACAGTGATGACGACTGCCACCCCAGGCAGTGTGCCGGTGCCCGGCAACGGAACAAGAGGGGTGCAGACGGGCAGATCGAAGCAGCCCGGAGCTGCCGCCACCGGAGCAGACGATGATGTTTCATCTTTTCCACATGAAAACTCACGTAACAAAAATTATGATAATCATAACTTTTTTTCTTGTCTGCCCGAACGGAACGGGGGTCGGGACAGGGGAAAGAAGCGGGAGAGGCAGTCTGTGGACCTTTGTTTTGTTAGCCACTGGACAAAGGAGTCGCTAGCGCCGCCAACGTTGCCGCTATCGCGCGCCTTGTCCAAGGTATTTTTGGGCCAAGCTGGCGTCTAGTTTTTGTCTGGCTACCGCTTTATTTTTATTAAGTCGTGCATATAAATCAATGTTGCTTGATATGCAGAAGAGCTCGAAAGGTATAAAAGATTTATAAGGCTGTTTCTTTACTTTCTTTTTAGCCTCTCTGTCAACTCGGTTAAACATTGCTTAACATAATTTCATGCACAAATTTCATGGTGAATAGAAAACGAGTTGCTCTTTTGAGGTTCTCGAAGTTCTTGAAAGGTAAAGAGATTGGCGAAAGGAGGATGAGGTTCGGTTTGCTCTTCAGCTACCATGAGGGACAGAGCATCGAAACACACATACATGCATAACTAAATCGAGCAGCCATAAATCCATCCACTTGCATCAAAGACAAACATTCACCCGATGGTAATTTCAACAAAGCGACACGCAATGTCTAAAAGATTTATGGCGCTGCCTCAAGTCTAATTACAAGTCAAGTTCGTCGAATTAGGAATGCGCAACAAGTGTGGGAAATCGCTGGAAAATGTTCGAACGCAAAGCCAAACAGCTGTTTTCCAGGAAAACCTAAACCGAAACAAGCTGAATTTGAAATGTTGCAGGGTGCACAAAGAATCCGCCTCGCCCCCCATTGACGTTGACATTTGCGGCGTGAAGATGAAGTAAACACATATGGTCGCCGAATGGAAATGGGAGTGGAGATTGGGAAGGGGAACCCTGCAAAGGCTGGGCGTGGGTGCTAAGAAATCAAAGCGACAAGAAAACTTATACGGACCCAAGATTCAAGTAGGGAAACATTCAAGTATACTTCTAATTGGATATATGTACTAAAGGGGTAGTTTTACAGTCACTCACAATACACATGTTTGGGTGGAATAAGGCTAAAGAAATCACTAGAAGTTGGCTGCAGCTAGAACTCGGCAAAAGCCTCTTCGTGCCGGTTGGTCTTGGCCTTTGGCTTTTGCCGACCCTCGTTCTGCTTGTCGAAGTTGGATACGTCCTCGGCATTGGAGATCACCGGAACGTAGGGTGCCGCTATGGTCTGATTGAGCATTGGTATCCACTCGATCTCCTGGAACCACTCGTGTTCCTTTATGTCTCGATTGCCACCGATCAAATTGCCAAACCTGCTCGAGATGTTGTACATCAACTTCATAAGGTTAATGGATTACACCTACCGTTTAGATAGGTCAACTTGAAGAAGGTGATCCACCAGGTGACGAAGTGGAGCCGAAAACGAGCTGGGCATTTTGTAGTCCGCCTCACAAATCTTGTTGTACATCACCATGACGTCACGATTGTGTGATGCAAAGGGAGAATGACCGCTGACGAACTCAAAGATGAGTACTCCGAATGCCCACCAGTCCACGCTCGTGCCGTAGGGCCTCGACTGTATGATTTCAGGCGGCAGATACTCTGGCGTTCCGCACAACGTCATCGTACGAGTTTCCACCTTCTACAGCTCAAGGAACATAGGATAAGATCAAGTAGTGATAAGTAGACCTCACAACCACCTTAGCAAACCCGAAATCTGTGACCTTCAAATATCCGTTCTTTTCCATCATTATGTTCTCCGGCTTCAGGTCACGATAAAGTAGACTGCAGTTGTGCAAATACTCCAGGGCCAGGAAGACCTGTGCAGCATAGAACCGCGCCTGCTTTTCGCTGAACTTTCGTTGTCTGAACGGGGGGAGGGAAGGGAATTGAGAGAGGGAAAACGAAAGGCAAACAACTACGATACTCACTTGCGATGGTAGGTGAAAAGTTCGCCTCCCAGCACGAGAGGAATTATCAGGTATAAGCTGTCGTTGTCCTTGAACGATGCCACTAATTGGATGGTGAAAGGAAATCGAATCGAGTTAAGAACCTTCTTCTCATTCATTAAGTGCCCAACCTGCTTGGTCTTAATGATCTGATCCTTGCTCAACTGCTTGGATGCATAGTAGTTGTCGCCTTCCTTCTCCTTCACCAGAACCACTCTCCCAAAGGAGCCTGCACCCAGTGTCGACTTAATGATATAGTTGTCGAGCCCAATCGATGGAGAAGGCGTGTTTCGACTGAACCTTTTGTTGAAATCCTCTTTTAACTTATTAAGTATGACGGCATAATCAACTTTTGGACTGAAGTACTGCTGTTCTGTGGTGGAAACACGTCCCATTGTCCTTGTATTTCACAATTCGTTCTTAAATAAGCTAGAATCATTCAATAAACCAATTTTGAATTTTTAACTAATCGTATGAAAAAGAGTTTGACGTAAGAGATGAGAGCTATACGATTTCTAGATGAAATCATACTTCAATCGGTGAAATGGATGTACGACGTAATGTATTTGGACGAACGTTTAAAAATTCTTAAACAACTCTGAATGCCGATTTATTTTAGACTTAACTCTTGATTTGGATTCAAAGTTTTCAAAGTTCGACACGTCTTCAATATCAGATAAGGTGGGTATATAAGGGGCATTAATCTCCTGGTTAAGCAGCATATACCAATCGACGCCCTGAAACCAAGCGTGATTTTTAATGTCGTTGGAGCCATCAGCAGAGTTACCTAAACTGAAGAAGTACATTTAAGTCGTGACACAAGTAATCTTTATCCTCTCAAGCAAATGTAAAGAAAAGAGCTTACCGTTTTGTAGGATCCACCTGCAGCAGACCTTCTATCAAACTTCTTAATTCCGGCGTAAAATACGAGGGCATGCGCATTTCGCCCGCGCAAATTTTAGAGTACATAACGATGACGTCACGATTGTGTATTGCAAAGGGCGACTGACCCACGACAAACTCATACAGGAGTACACCGAATGCCCACCAGTCAATGCACTTGTTGTACTGCCTCAATTGAATGATCTCAGGTGCTAGATACTCTGGGGTACCACACAGCGTCGACGTACGACTATCGACCCGCTACGCGAGGTTCTTCAAGGTTAGTCACTTCGGAAGGGGGTATCTACTACTGATTGCCTACCTTTGTGAATCCAAAATCAGTTATTTTAATATATCCACGAGCATCCAGCAGAATATTTTCGGGCTTCAGATCGCGATAGATCAGGGTCATGTGATGCAAGTACTCCAGAGCTAGCAGGACCTGGGCCCCATAAAAGCGAGACTGCCTTTCATTGAACTTACGTACTCTTGGCCAAGGGAGGAGGTCTGAGACTATAAAGGACTTTAAGCCAGCTAGCTTGGGGTAGATACTTACTTGCGGTGGTAGGTGAATAGTTCGCCGCCATTGATGAATGGAAGCACCAAATACAAATAGTCAAAGTCTTTGGTGGAGTCTATCAGATGCACCAGAAACGGAAAGCGCACAGAGTTGAGTACATGTTTCTCATTGTGAACGTGAGTGATCTGTTTCAATCGCACCAATTCGTCTTTGGACAACATTTTTGCAGCATAATAGTTTTTTCCATTCTTCTCTCGGACCAACATCTAAGCGGGGGAATATACCACTCAGTAAGAGAAGATGCAAGAAAGGTGTTTCTCGGATGGATTAGCTTACCACAGTGCCAAAGCTGCCATTTCCAATTACGGCACGTTGTACGTACCCTTCCAAATTAGTGTATGGTGACGATTCCTGGTTCTGCCAACGTACTTCAAAGTCTTTCTTCAGATTGTTTAGTGTGATACTGTAATCTTCTTTAGAATTAAATTGCTGCATACGGAATGCGGGCTGTCTACATTTTCCTGAGTGACAAATAGGTACACTGCGGAAATATGTGATAGCGCTTTTTGTGTTATACAAATAATTTTAATGCTTCCGAAAAAAACAATAGCTAGAAAACATATTTGTGTCGGAGTGCTTAGTTGTTATTTCTTGACGTGGAGACCGAAGCTTCTCCAACTAATCGGCCACGGCCTAGCAAAATTAGGCCAAGGTATGACAAATTCATCTGTTTGCCCCACGTGGCCACATGAAATGCCAATTTCCTGCGCCCCAGACAGGCACACCCCAAACACACGCCCAAATACTCTCACATGCACACAAAGACACTTTCACACGCACACACACGCAAAGTCCACACATCACCGTCACCGACCACGTCAACATCAGCTTCAACCTCGGCCTGAGGTCCGACTTCTTGATGTGTCCTGGCAAAGTAAGAGAAATTACAAAACGTCCACTTGATAAATGATGTTAACCAAGATTACATAAGTTGGTAATTTTCTAGTACATTTATTTCGACATGTCAACTAGTCAGTTGGAGCTCGCCGAGCTCGCCGACATTTTGCAGTTGGCATGTGATGATGGACATGTGTGGGTCGTCTCGTCTCGTCTCGTGTCGACACGGAACGAGCCTGTGACTGCGATTGATGCCCATATGAGCGGACAGGATGCTACGGTTGTTGGAGGGGCCTTTAAGGTAACTGTCGAGCATCCCGTTATTGGCCATTCCAGCCATGTGGTCATTCGGTCAGGCTCTTCTCCATGTTGTTATTGTATCCAAATTGACAATTAATCATTATCTTAGGACGTTCTTTCGACGATTCTAGCACAGCCTCAACTTGACGCAGGCTAGATAGTTCTGTGACAGAGCCACTTCGGGTTGAGTGTCCCTGCCAAGAGGTGGGCGTATGTGAGAATAGGTTTCTAAATATGTCTTGCCCAGCACTAATGTGACGGCATTTATTTAGGGCAGGAGTTGATCATTGATTGAGCTACTGTTAACCGGGCAGGCAGAGACAAAGGTTAAACTGGGAGAGGGATTTCAAGCAATTTATTTCGAAATAAAACCTGGAACTGGGTAAAGTTATAACTACATCTGCCTTGCAAGTATGTTTCTATTGAAAATGGGCTACAGAGTCAGCTTCATAACTCTGAGATACTAATGCTTTTCTTCCACTCCCTCGCGAACTCCCTTTCCCCGCCTCTTTTTACACTCCCAGTGCATGCAAATATTGTTTTTAATTCACTTAAAACAATGAAAGAAGTCACGTACTTAACATAACGCAAGTTTGTTCCATTCTCCCGGCTTTCACTTGCACTCTCACTCGCTCTCACTCTCTCTCTCTCTCTTGGTGCCTTTCTCATCACTGCTATCTCAATCTCGCCAGTAAATTAGAAATCGTGCAAAAACTAAACAATATCACTTAGAACGAGCCACCAAGCCCAAGCTCAAAGCAGGGCTCATTTAACTTCCAGCCACAAAAGAAGCCTCCGTCGCTCCACCCCCTCTAGCTTCTCTCCCTCCCCCACAAGATAAACTCAAGCGGGCTAAGATATGTTAACGACTGCAATAAATAAGCGGATAATATCAGGCGTGCTAGGCCCTCCATAAATACATATTCCACATATCCCAAGCCCGCTGGCCTCCAGCTTGGGCTCTTGGCGCTGGACTCACTCGGAGATGCGCCCGCTAAGCGGCCCAAGACCAGATTAAGTCATACGCACACGTTTCGCTGTGGGCCGTTTTTTCTGGCCCGCTTTGGCAACACTTAAAATTCATTAGCTGTATTAGAAGACGTTCCGCCTGCCCTCCCAGCTGCTGCTCCACTTGGCTTATGCAAAGTAATTGACGCCCCGATGAACTGTTGACACGCGTGGCATTTGTCTCGGGCCCAGCTCCAGTTTGCTAATATTTGGTTTAGTTATCAGTGCCATTTTTCGGGCTTAAGTAGGTGAAAGTGAAAGCGCACGAGCATGTGTGTTTGTGTGTGTGTGTACTGTGGGTTGAGTGTGCTATACAAAATGGCCAAATTCAATTATGCTGAAAGGTTTTCGGCTTGTTCGTCTCCGTTCATTGCCCACATTTGCGAACAGCCCTAGCCATTAGTGCTAATCTCTCGGCACAATCGTGAATGAATCATGGCACACTTTGCCTGCACCTCCTGCCACATCCTGCTGCCCGCTGCTGGCTGCCTGCTGCATGCCGCTGACCGGAAAATGCATTCAGAGTGCACAGTTCAACGGGCAGCAACAATGTCTCCGCCACGTTTGCCACATTTTGCTGTGCAAAAGGTGTAACTAATCCGCAGGCCTTGTGACTTTTGTCATCCGTTGATTTCGGCCCATGTCGTTTTGTCCCCGAAATCACAAACCACCGAACCGCCCTTCCCCGCCTGCGCGTGCAAAACCCTTTGCGAATGCCAACGGTTTCCAGTCAATTCCACCCCAAAACGCAAATGCGACCTGCCCGGCTGCGCACCGTAATGTGTAGCATCTTCCACCTTCAATCATCGATGATGCCTGCCAGTGCCTGCCATTGTGTCCTCTGTCCGACGGCGTCCCGTGTAATCCGCTGATTTGGCCAGCCATGTTGACAGAGCCAACGCCCTGCGACGCGGGTGGCAGCACACGCGCTGACATTTGCAGCTGGCTGCTTCTTTCTCGTGTGAAGCAAGCGGAACAAAAAATACCATAAAAATATTATTATTATTATTTTAATGCGCATTTAGTTTTATTGTCGGCAGTGCAGCGCCGGCGTTTGACTTGCGCTACCTTTTGTCCCCTTGGACGATCCCTATAAATCAGCTCTGGTCCATTGATGATATCTGCACGATAAATCAATTGAAAATGACATCAGGTTCCACTGTGTGTGCTGACAAATAGTGGACCCACGGACGCCTGCACCGTGCATCGGTTTGTTGTTTATGTACCATATGTACACGTGCAGTAATTGTGGAGCTTTGAATTGAAACAGGTAAAATTCTTGATTCTTATTAAGGCCCTGTTAAAGCTGCAGATGCGCCAAATCTGATAAGCGATTCTCATAGATATCGACGAGATAGGACGAACATATCAAGTAACAATTTTCCGTTCTCGGCTTAGTTAACGAGATATAGCCTCCAATAAGTCCGATTTTCTGTAAACATTAATAATTACGTTATGAGACTCAATACAAGTTCGTAGGTGTGAAGTACATACAATGTACATAAATAAGATAAATAAATAAATAATTCTAAATAAGAAGTCATAATAATCTGTAGTGAAACAATTAGTTGCATTAGTTTTATAAAGCACCAGCAACCAGACACTTCTTAAAAAAGTTAGAGGCGAAAACGCCAGAATCTGGGTGTCACTCACGTCAAATGTGACCAGATTACTTAAGTAATAAAATGGCATTTTCAATCAATCAGTATTTAACTTCAAGAATATCGTAAAAAATAAAATACAATTGTATTGATCATCGGTAATTTTGAAAAAAATAAAAAAAACAATTGCATTCTTTAATAAGAGGACTCAATTTATTATAAATTTTATCGAAGAAATTTTATCGCGTTAGGTTTTTATTTTTTGCAGAAATTTGGAGCAATGCTTTACTAAAAATTCCGGATTTAAATCTTATTTTCAATTAAAATTGAGATACGATACTTTCGCAAAAATTACAGAAAATGTATATACGTTAGAGATAGATTATATCTTACCTTTATCTATATTGAATTTTCGTATCTCCACCTTTATTTCTCTTAGTGTAGATATTTGTATTCTAAACAATTTTGCGGGCCCGACTGAATACTGAAAAGAACACGGTAGAAGCGAGGCGAGTGGAGGGCACAATGCTAGCTTTTTGAAAATCGCTTTGGCAAATAATGCAAAACAATGCTGCAGAAAAACAATTGCTACTATTTTAACATTTGCCATAAATAAACATGAGCCGGTGGCATTTCGCTGCTGCTGCTGCTGCTGCAGTGGCCGATGCTCGCAGGAAATGCAAAACGCTGCACATTTTATTGAAATTCAATTAAAGTCGTATTTCAATAATTGGACACGCATGGTACGCATTTCCGTGCCGAACGATTTCTAAATGCCGCTCAAATTTATGAGTTTTTCGATTTTGGGCCAATTGAAATGTTGCCACTTGGCCATTGTCCCGCTACTCTGTCGTCCCGTTTAGCCAAGGGAAACGGAAATTGGTGCAAAATTGAAGCGCTGCCCTGTCCCAGGCCGCTCCTCCTCCAACCCCTTGGCGAACTCCATCAGGCAAGGCTAGGGTGCATTAGGCTGCAAGTTGTTATCAGTTAGCTATCACCCTCGTTCTGCTTGTCCAGCTCTGCCAGCGGGCTTGCCACCAACCACCCATCCTCTCCCTTCCTTCTCCTCTCTCCTGTAACCCCAGTTAGTCGCTCACGTTAAGTGTGCAAAATTCTGCGTGATTTGTGCGAATTTCCTCGCATTGGAACCCAGATAAAAGTCTCTATTCGGTAAAGGGAGGTTGCACTCGGAGGGTTGGTAAGTTTTCCCAAATTGTTGTTGCTGTTGTTGTTGTCATTGTTGTTGTTTAGTGCCATAAATTGTTTGCTACTTGTCATATCTGGCTCTCTATTTAGGCACAGCTCATTAAGTTTCCACGGCGTTTCGGCATCAGATTTTTCATCAGATTTAAAGACTTTCCCAAGATGCGAACATGTGTTTCAAATGCTTCTCTCTCTCCTTAATAGAAGAGTGCAAGCATTAGTCAATATAAAGCACCAACAAATTTCTTTTAAATGTTCAGTGTCATGTTTTTTTTTTTAATTTTTTAGCAACAAAAGCGTTCTGGTTTTTATTTATTTATTTTTTCACATTCGTTGATGGAAATTTTTAGGTTTAATAACAGGAAAGCTACAGTTGAGTGTGCTCCCCTGTGATATACTCGCTACAAAACGGATTCATTAACTTCTTTGTTTTGCGAATTTAGTGCTGCATACTTTCAGGGCGAAATTATTTCATATTTAACATTTCCTTAATAACTTCACTCTTAATAATCCGATTACAGCGAAATTAATCTTTTGGCTTTTAAATTCGGACAGACAGACAGACCATTTATATATAGCGTGCGTGGTTTGCCACGCCTTTTTATGCCTCTAACTAATAAGTTTAGTTGGCACAAAGTTATTATACCCTTCATTCCAATAGGCAGCGGGTATAGAAAAAATTTTGTATGACAAAATATTAGATGAGATACTTTATTTCATTGGGCCGTGTGTGGCAAGTAATAAGAAATCTGTAAGGTGCAAAGAAGAAAATATCTACATGAGATTTCACTTAACTCTGAAAATAGATGTTCATAATTCCGTCACGCATAATTCCCGTCAATTATCGCGGGATCTGCAACGCATGGATGACAAAAATATCTTTCGTTCAAGGTATTCCGGAGTTCTCTCGCACAGCTCAACCTGAGATGAGTTCAAAGCAAAAGAAGCCGGAGCCGGAGCCGTCACCCTGGCCAGATGACAACATGAATGATGCTATCCGCAGTCGGGAAACACTCGAACGTTCGCACTTGGATCTGCCATTGCTGCGACAAGTTTTGCACAGCGCGGCATTTAATTTTGACATGCGTGCGATTTGCACGCTTAATTGAGACAGGTGCCACGTGTGAGGGAGAGTGAGGAGCACAGAACGCTGAGTTGAGGCACGGCGACATGTGTTCGCTGCTGTTGGACAAGCCAAGAGATTTGTCACAGCGCCGCATTGAATGCTGCGTTTTCACGGGAAGAGCAAACGACGCTCGCCAAATGCAAAATTAACAACCTAATTAATACCTCCTCCTGTCGCAGGCACCTCTACATCCGCCCATTCGCTCAGTCCACCTCCCATCCTCCTAGGCAGCTGCTCCAAAAGTATTGCTGATGGTTCCAATATATATGTACTATAGCGAGGGGAATACCACGTCGGATGGGGATGTGAGCTGGCCAAGTGCGGGTGCAAGATTTTAATTGATGAAGTGCAGCACGTTGCTTTGTCTAATACCAATACCAATACCAAACCCGAACCCAATCCCTAGTCGGCACCGCAAACTAACTAACGGCCAGCGGCCGGCCGCTGTCAAAGTCAGCTGCTGCTTCTGCTAGCTAAAAACGGCTAAAAATGCCAAATTGACTGCTGGCTTTGGCTTTGGCTCATATTGAAGGCGTTTGCGGTTGCCAGCTCGCAGCTCTTGCTGGACGTTTATTGAACATTTTTACTTGCGGTTTCCGACGGAACGAACGCACAGAAGGCAGGCCGAACCGAGAAGAGGAGCAGCCTGGCTAGGGGGTGGGCATGTGGGGGTGGGACAGGGGTCGGTCAACTGGCAGGCACTTTTATTAATTCGGCAGGCGCGTTCTCAATTTCATGCAGAGTTTAAATGCAAATGGGATTTGCATCTTCCGCAAACCTTTCGCAAGCCGCAGATTTGCTGGCGAGCTTGGCGAGACGAGGCCCGAGTGAAATTGGCCAAAATGCGTTAAATGCAAATTGGATAAGAAGTCGTGTCCGGGCCACAAGCAGCAAGCGCGATATGCCATGTGGCTGCCAAGAAATGAGACAAAGAGGAAAAAACCAAGAATGGAAAATGGAGAACTCAATGCGAGTTGCTCAAGGATATCCGCAAGGATATCGCACTCGCACTCGCACATGACATGACGGGCGGGCCGAGGCCGAGGCTGCTGAGTCGGTGTCAGAGTCGGAGGCCGCGTTTCGTGTTCATTTCCAAATGAAAGCGGCGACAAACTTTAAAGTGGATTACGTTTGCCGCTCACATCTCAGCCGCATCCCAATCCCCCCGCTTGCACCCGCCTGCACCCGCCACCTTGCCTGCTATCTGCGCTCACTCGTGCTCGCTATCTGCGGCCGCATGTCCTGGCGCTGCGCCTTGCAACATAAATCCGTGAGTTTTGCGCGCAAATTTATGGCGCTCGCGACACTCCGCTCAAACTTTGCTGCCAACGGCGGCGCTCAGGATGAGCTCGGCATTGTTGTATTTATGACCGCGACATGACCTGCTGCTGCTCCTGCCCAGAGTCCTGGTGTGGAGGCGACTGCCGCTGAAAGTGTTGCGCGTACGTGCAACGCGGCCTCAAGCCGCAAGTCTTAAAACTGCCGCTCGGAAATTGGATTTGCTGGCGCGCTAACAGGGGAATCTCCAAGCTCATGTTTGCCGCCTGTCAATTTTCCTTTTTTAAGCGGAATTTATGTCTCCTCCTCGGGCGCTGCGCCTAATGAGCAACCCAAAACAGTGACACCCTCCCGCCCCCACAGTTCTTCTCTTCCGCCTTTTGTCCAGTCGAATTGAACAGCCCGTTGGCAGCTTGCCCCGGCAACCAATCGAAGTTAATTACGTGGAACAGCGCGCAGTTACAGTGACTGCCAGAGTGAATGCTACACTAACAATTTACATGTACTACACTCTCTCACACACTCGCACACACACACACACTCGCACGGTCGCAAAAAAGAAATCCATTTCATTGCCGAAAATCAATTCAACCGGATGCATAGCGTCGCTGGCGACTGGTGACTCCCGTCCGCTGTACGCTGTCCGCTGTCCGCTGCCCAGTGTCCATACGCTTGCCAGGATGTCAATTGTGATGGCGCGCGTTTTGCTTATGGCTGCAGAATCCCATTTGGGCTGCTTGGCGTTGTTTGCGCAACGTCTCAGGGCAAATGGACAGCCGAAACGTAGTCATAATTATTGTTATGTTAATAGAGAGGACTCGGATCGGGATCAGGATATGGCACAGTCCGGCCGGGGGTGCTGGGAGAGCGTGTGGAAGGGGGCCGATTGATTTTTACGTTATGTGTTTGCCCTGCGACTTTACATAAAAATGGATAAGTTGGGCCCATCCCGATTGGCAATGTACAGTTATGTTTGAGTTTCGGCTAAGCGCCCGCAAGTATGCTACGAATCTCAGTCCCCGTCGCCCATTAGCAGCAGCCTCTTCGGCGAGTGGGTGAAGGGGCGTGGCAAACACTCTCCTCTTTTTTGGGCCAGCTCATTCGCCACAGTGCTTGCCTCACCGCCCGATAGGTGTGACACATCGTGTGATTGATGAAATGTGACACCAGAATGGCACCGAGGAAGGGGGCGGGAAAGGGAATGGGGCAGCAGCAGAAGGAGAGGCTGAAGCCTACGGACCACCAGCTAATTTCCACATTTTTCACATTTACGAAGACAAATTGAGGTGCGAACTTGGGTCGAGGCAATAAAATTGCCGAATATCAAAACAACAAAATCTTTACACAACAGTCGACCATAAAAAGCGGCCCACTGCGGAAGGGTTCGAGTACCACGACGCCTGTGCACTGTGTGCTGTGGGAGAGGGGAGCGGAGAGAGGGGAGGGAACACATTTGACACAGACGCTTCAAAACGTCGCCCGAGACAGTTGGGCTGACAGTTCCAGGCGGCCGAGCGAATGCCAATTGTTTTTCGATTTCGCCGCTTAAAAATGCGCAAATCCGTGAGCGAAGCGTAACTGAACGGGGGCAGGGCCGGAGCTGGGGACGGGTTGGACTTGGGCCCATTGTAGAGCGCAACTATAGCAAGCGATAAAACTCAATATCTACAACGATAAATTTTCAAGCGGCACACACACACACACAAACACACACTCGCAGACACACGCGATACAGTTGCACACACATCTGGGGAAACGTGGCGAATCGATGTCGATTTTTTTTTTCGTTTCTTCGTTTTAGTTTAGTTTTCCATTTCACTTCGTTTTATGTGAGACGTTCGCCAAAAGTTGTCAACGACAATTCGCCAGCCATAAACTTGGCTACCTTCCCCTCCCGCTACTTCCACTCCCTCCCCACTCCGTGCCGAACCACCAACGAGGCCTTTTCAATAAAACTCAACACCAGCCGCAGACAGTGTTGTCCGCTGCCCGCTTCCCCTCCTCCTCCTGCTCATCCCACTCCCTGACGTGCCATCGTTTCTATTAGCATAATGTTCCTGTATACGTTTCCACTGATCCGATTTGCCCCGCTCCCCCGCCCCCCCACGCGTGCATCTACTTCGATTTGCTACAATTTTATTTATTGTTTTTTATTTTGTTTCCTTGATTTTTTATTTATTTCAACTCTCCGGGCAGAGTAGAAAGTTAAACATTGCGTCGTAAAAAACCAAATTACATTTTAAATAGTTCCCGATTTATTTGTGTCTGCACTGTGAACAGATTTCCACAGATTTTATTACCAATTTATGCGCATGAGATAATTGAAAATAGTCGAGGCAGCCTAGAAGGCAGTCCAACCAGTTCCCTGGACCGTGAGGATCATCAATTATGGAGCTCTCTGTCGAAGTCAATGTCAAGTCGATAAACGTGAGATTTGAATTCTCAATTCAAATTCGACATCTCGCTGGGATGACGTAGACGCCAAGTAGGCGACCTGCCCAATGTCACGTCACGGAACGACCTTGAAAAATGTGCGAAATGAGTTGAGATCCATTTGTATTTTGGCGCCTTGGTTTGTAACAGTTCCCTCAATCAAAAGAAATGTGGTTCAAGTGCAGAAACCGCATGGAGAAAGGCAGAGGGGATCGAGTGGGGGGAGGTTACTGACAAGTGGTTGGGGGCCATCAGCACTTCAGGCAGACAAAGTGAAAATGCAAATTCTGAAACTCTGCACACAAAAATAGATTGGATGCTGGACATCTGTTTCGTATAAAAAATGGAAATTAAAATCAAAATCGAATTTTCTTCTCTGCCATTCGCCTGACAGACACTTTATTCTCCCCCTTGAACACGATCCCCGCACCCCGCTAACCCCCTTTCCAGCGTACCGACGTGTCGGGCCAAGGCCGCCGCTGCCGAGCTACTTATTTCCAGCGACTCAAGAGCATATGCACCGCGGCGTGATCACATGGATCCACATCGCCAACGGAGACAGCATAGAGCAGCGCATGCAGATTGAAGGGTACCCGCTCGTCGGCCTTCAGATGATGCCAGCAACGTCGCGCCGCGGAGCGCAGCTGCTGGGCATCATTGCTCGGGAAGGACTTCTGGTATCTGCGGCCGAAGACATCCTTGAAGTTGTCGTAGGGTGTGCGGCGCAACTTGTGGCCGGTCAGCGCCTGCCAGTAGAAGCTGAACTTCTGCATAGAGGTCAGGCAATCCCAGTCGTCTGGAATGCACATGTCACTCGTTTCAACGCCCCGAGACTTGCGATCCACCTGGAGCTTGTGGAGTGCTCGGCTGCAGCACTCCAGCTGTGCCAGTTGCTTGCTGGTCAGCTTGTCCACGGTGCGGAATGGCTTAAGACTGTCGCAGATGTTGATAGTGGCCCGAGGCCTCTGTTCTTGCGACTCCTCTGGGTTCTCACAAATCGATTCTCTCTGCTCAATGCATTGCGATTCATCGCAGCACTCTTCCTTGACCGGATAAACTGTACGTGTTTCACAGTCGGTCTTATCATCACAACATTTGCGCTTTACACGGTATTTGGGATTTTGATACAATAAACTTTTCATAAATATTTTTGAGTCATGACATCTTGGCTTTGTGCATTTTACTGCATCTCGACAGCATTTTGGTTTCTGGCAGCGTCTCTTATTGTCACAGCTCAGAGACCTGCGTAATTTGCTTTCATCCCCGCAGCTTTCTTCCACCATATCCAGAACACTTTCAGTGAGATCCGAGAAGCGAATCAGTCGCGTCTCGTTCACTTCCTCCGCATCGTAGGTCACCAGACGATCGGGATACTTGTGACGTATTTTATAACTGAGAGCCTCGACTCTCTCGCATATGTCTGCATCATCAACGTTGTCGTCAGGAAGATTGGGGTCGAACGAAAAGAGTTGACTAACCATCCTGCAAAGATCGCACTTAAACGATTCACAAAAACAATCCTCGATAAAACACATTCTCGTAATTTGGCAACTTCACACAGAACGGAAGCTTATATGCCCCACTTTATCCGTGTGCTATGTGTATTTGTTACTGAGTAAATGGGATCTGTTGTTTTGACAATGCTCAAATAGAGAGCGCTCCCAAAAGGCGCCTACTCAGCTTTGAGTTTGGCGCAGCCCGTCATAATTCAGTGTTCCCTGGAAATATATGGCCCTACATTATAAATGCGAAAAATAGTCGTTGGCATTACCAATAAAAGTCGTACAAGGGGAGCGGACTGCGAGAAAGAGTCGTGGTGCGGAATGACAGCTATATTAAAAATGCTGCTGTTTGTGCAAAAAAATCATACACACACTCACACACACACAGAGAGAGAGGAAGCTGCCGCCAAATGAACATTTGAATTTGCACATATTTCGGTTATTTTTTCACATTTCCCCCAATGTATTTATGGATGCTGCTTATTATCTGGCCAAGGTTCCCAGTCCCCAATCATATTCATACGCATACGCGCACTCACTCTCCTGGCCCCGTATTCACATTCATATTCATTCTTCCGATTAAGCAGTTTTCATGGTCATCATTAAATATTTTCATATAGTCTTGGCCGAAGCAATCTGTGATGGAGGCAAATAAAATAAGTGGCCTAAATAAAAATGTTGGCAATATTTTAGTCTGTTTACGAGTCGATGACGATGCCGAACGAAGCCATACAGCATGCGCCATTCGCCTAGAAGTCTGCCAGTGAAAATCGCTGCAATTATTAAAATTAATATCATTTATTACATCATGAAAATATCTCCACGTACCCGAAATGCTCCCAGCGTATTTGCCACAAACTGTGCCGGCAATTAAGCTCTTTGACGACCCATTCATCCATTCATCCATTGGTCCTCGCAAGTCCCCTGCCATCCCGGTTATGTGTCGTCCTGTGGCTCTTTTGCCGACTGGCGATTGCCAATTTCAACTTAATAACATCGGAATATAATGCACGTTCGATTCTGCATCATTTTCGCTGTCAATTGGCAATTTAGCAACCATTTGGCCAACATTCTCCTATCTCCCTAGCGAGCATTAGCCGCACAAGAACTTCCCTGGCTTCCCTCGACCACCTATAAAATCTGTTTTTAATTGCTTCAGTACAGTTTGGTATTTTTGCGCTGACAATATTCTATGCTGTTTATTGGGATTTCATCTCATTCACTGAAATCAACTTTTTAAGAGTAAAACCGATACAGGTTCGGCTCGTGTTGCATATTCAAAACCACAAAATAAAAAGGAATTGTTTAATTTTGTATACTCTCGACTATTGGAAACGTTTAAAAAAAAGGGTATACAAACACTGTTGAAATGTATGTGACAGGAAGAAAGAGGCAAAAGAGAGCCCATAATAGTGTAGAAAATATTTCTCAGGATCACTAGCCGAGTCCATTAAGCTATGTCTGTCGGTTTGAACATTAAGATATCAGGTATTAAATGAGCTAAAAATTCCAAATTTGGCATGAAGTTGAGGTTGAAGTTCATTTCAAATGGTAGATGCCGCGCCCACCGCTCCTGCATACAAATATTAAAATTATATATATATATATATTATATAATTAAATAGTCAATTAATAAGCACCCTATAAGCGATTCAAACTTTGACTTAAACCAATACTTAGCTTTCTATAATATCTACATACGAGTACGTACAAATTTCAATTAAATTTCAATTCGATAAAACCAATAAACCAAAAAGTCATTCATCAAATTATAAGCATAAAAGCTTGTGTCAGCTAACGAGGAAGACGGCCGAGCGACATCTTTCGAAAAAGATTTGTAGGCATGGGCATTGTATTTTTGTATGAATTTAAGAAATTAAACTACAATGGAACATAGGTCGAAGAACATTCGCTTTCGTTTTTATTGCAGAATAGTCCTTATTTACTATTAAATCAACAAAATATGTAAACGGATAAAAACTAATAAAAAACGTAAGTATTGAAAAAAATAACAGAAATTTGTGAAAACAACTCGATGATTGGAAGAGGCGGAATACAATATTTGGAACACCTCACTAGAATAAAGACCGTTTCATTACTACCGTCGACGTATCACGCTGTTTGTAACCCATGCATCATCGTTCCATTCATCATCGCATCCTAAAGAATTTCCACATTGTGTTCAGTGCGGCCTGCTAATTCCCCAAGTTATTTTAAGCATCTGCCTGGATACGGCTCAGATCGTATATGTGCACGTGTGTGATGGAATAGATCATCATTTCATTTCACTTCTGGCGAAAATCAACGCCTTTGGGCCCCAAAAGGCCTGTGGAAAAAATCGCATCGGCCCCGCTTTATGGCGCTTAGGTGAGCGCCAATGCCGTGTAGCGGCTAATGGCGATGCGGCGGCCCCAGCTCCCAGAACAATAAAATTCCCATTTAGACGAAGCTCCCCAGACTTTGGACGAGATTCCGCCAGTCCACCCATTCCACTTCCCCCCAGCCAGGCTAAAGTGTGGAAGCAGCAGTTTTGTGTGTGTTTTGTGTTTACGTGAAAACAATTTTTATGGCATGTCAAAAACCTATTTTAATGCTTTTAATGAAAGCGAATTTTATTGCATTACTTTTCGATTTTACGGCCATGCCACCGGGGAACGCCGCTGGGGGTGCGGGGCAGCGTGTGTGTGCGTTAAAATGCACTCAACTCAAAATGTTGACAAGCTCGTAAAAACTTTGCACGAAGTCGGAAAAACAGGTGACAAAGCAGAAACGAATCGCAGTTTTTCATATCGCAAGAAAAGCCACTTAAAGTGCCAAATGTGGTGTGTTTTCCTTGGCCTCTGCCCGCTTCGGTTTCCCACCCTACCCTCTCTGGCAAAGACAACATTTCCGCTGGCATTTTGCATAAATTCAGTTTGCAGTGCAGAACTCGAAACAGGAGTCAGGAGGAGGGTTGGGCATGCAGGGAAATGCGGCTCCCAAATGTATGCTCGATTTTTGAATTTTTGGGCTCCTTTCGAGTTTTGCGGGCTTTTGGGCTTTCGACTACCTTTGCCAAATTCATTTGACCAGAAACTTAAGTTATATTTTGGAGCCGCGCCAAGGGGACAGCGGCGACAGCAGCAGCCGCGTGGAGACTGAGACATGTTTAGTGCCACGGCAACGACGACAAAAGCTTTCAGCCATAAAGGACCACCGATTCGAGGACGACATCGTCGTCGTTCACGTCGCTTGTCGGAGCACTCAATGTCAGCAAAATGCACATGCAGCTCGCCTCGCATGCACTAGCGGGCAGCGGGAAGCGGGTAGCTGGAAGCCCCGAAACAATGCCGCCACAGGCACACACATAAGTAAGTTGCCAGGAGGTCCCTCCGGCGCTGCTTCGAAGCTGCTCGGGCTCGGCTGCTGTGGAAATGACAGCGGCTGACGTCGCTTTGGACGCACTTTTGCGATCCATGTCCGTGCATTAAATATTGCATATGCACTAAATGGATTTGGGGAGTCCGGGGACGTACGAGGGGGGATAGTCGACGGGCGACGGTCGCCGGAGCAGAGTATTGACAGGGTCAGTCATGCATTGTTGGCCGGTTGGCCAAGACTGGCGACATGTCACCACAAGATACAAGCGGGCCCCGTTCCGGCATAGGACAGCGTACGGAACTTAAAAGATCGCAGACTTTAAGAAAGAGAGAACAGTTTCAAATTAGGTAAGTTCCGGGGCGATACGCAAATTTAGCCAAGTAAATTCGCAAGTCACGAATGGGAAATGTGGGGGGGGAGAGAGTTGGAAACGCAATTAGGGGTGACTGGACCAAATTCGAAAACGGCATTCTATTGGTCTATGGCTTCCACTTTTTCACTGGCTGTGACGAATACTGGGAACGACAATAAAGTGTCATTAGGATAGATTGAATGCCATTCGCATCATAAAAAGCAATGTCTGGCGTAAAGCGAGCCCGCAAGTGCCAAAGTTACAGCAAATTCGTTTCATAAGCACATAAAGAGACAACAACAAAATGCAAATTAGCTAACGATGCTGCGTCCTGAGCGCGCTCTCACGCAAGAGCAAAAAAGGTGGAGCAGTTTCCAGGCATTTTCGCAAGTACATAATTCACATCGGCAATGCATATCCAGACACCATAGCTACAGTTTCGCATGCTCGACTCTAAGATACCTTCTAAATCATTTTCGTAGAACTCATCATTCCCTTTTTACTCTTTCTCGGTAATAAACATAATATGGAAACAGGCAAACTTATTGGACCGAAAGGAAATGTTCTAAATGTCAAAAAAATCGGATCATCGTTAAATATAAACGATCCTTCAAATAAAACTGAACATGTCTATTATATAAAAAATAAAAGTTTTATATTAAATTTCAAGAAGTTCAGACATACAGGCAAAAGGACGATCTTTTTGAACACAGTTTGACAGTATTATCAGTTGTAAATTTTAAAATTAATGGAGAACATATTAATTCGGCCACAACTCTCCACCTTAGCAGACATCGTAGACCATAGAAAGTTATACATAGTATTTATTGTAAATAAACATAACATGGGAGTAGAACTATCCATGTCCGTCAATCTGTCTGTTACGACGCAAACTACAGGTAGTTGAAACGAGCCGGTTCAAACCAATACAACCTATTGTTAGATTTTTGTTTTTGTTAAGTAATTGCGAATTTTCTTTAATGGTGTTATTTTATTTTAATGATATGATTTAAAACCGTATCAAAATTTAAACAATATAGCATATTTATCACATTAATATATAGTATCTGTTATAGTAATAATCATCAAAAACAAGGTTTTTTATTAGGTTCATTACTTATCAGTGTCAATCCAAATAGTCTAATAAGATGAAATTCCTTTATCTTTAAAGTCGGTTGACAATATTTTATAGCTTTCATTGGAACAATCAGTTAGTAGTAAAGATTTTCAAAAACATGTTTTATATGTCTAGTGATTAAAGCAAATTATTTAATACTGCGCCAAAGGGTATCTAAGAGTTAGAAGAGAAGTTGGAACATGGAAGTGTTAAAAACTGTCGGCATGCAAAAAGTTGCCTTGTATATGTTGTGCAACTATCCTTGACCAATATATAAAACAAACTTAATCTGAGTTTTCTGACATAAGACGTCAACAAATTAGAAGGCCACCGTCTCTGACATCTAAGCTATCAGAAAGAAAGAACATTATTTAATTACGCACTTGATACAATTGCATTTACAATCTATACTTAACCATACATATCCGGCATTCAATAAGGAACTGGATTTTCACGACGAAACTACCTTTAATATATTTATACTACTATATTACCATACAAATATACTATGTACATCATGGGACGGACTATACCGTTATTGATGCTAATTGTGAAAACATGCATACACTTTGTGGTTTCAGAGACGCCTTCTGCATGATACTTTCATTTTGCGTTAGAATAAAGCTATCATATTCTTCGACTCTCTGTATTGCTATGGTATACAAAAATCATCTTCCCTCAAACTTTTTATCTACTACTGGGTATACAAAGTGTCAGGGCTTTTGGCTAAAGTCGGGGTTGAGCTTTGGGTTGGGGTTGCGACGGGTCTGACACCCAGTTGAAGAGCTCTTGACGCAAAGGCCCGACATTGTTCCCGTTGGCATATAATTACAGTTATTTGTGTAGCTAATTAATTGCTAATCAATCATAGACCAAGACGCCGAAAAGGATCCGTCGTCGACGTGGCAGCTCCCTTTGTTGTTAGATATCTCAATGTCGAGATGCTGATGCTGATGGCACTTCTAAGGCGTCCGCCTCTGCCCCGCCCCATCCCACGGGGAGAAAAACCCAGCGAAAACAAAAGCTTAGCAAGATTGATCACAACGGACGGCGACGCCGCTGGGCCAGCACCTGTTCGCTTACTCACGGTTATTAGCCCGGCGCTCGGGTTCGCCGGCAAATGCAAATGGACACTTCCCACTCGCCACTTGCCACTTGCTGCTTAGTATGTCCCGGTCTACCCGTCTGCCCATTTTTTGCACCTTGCCAGGATTGTCGAGTGCTTGGGTAAGCCGTTGTCGCCTGTCCTCCGACCCCCGTCGCCTGTTCCGCGTCCCTGTCACTCAACTCGAGCTACTCCTGCTTGCTGGCTGACGTCAGCCTAGTGGGAGAAGGCGTTTATCCTATGGGCGCTCATTTTATTTTACATAATTTCAACATTTAAGACGTGCCTGAGCATAGCCAAGAGGCTTTAGTTTTAGTTTATGCAGCCGGGCAGTAGTTTTTTTTTCTTGCTTTGTTCATATCATTCCTTTTTTATTATTAAAAGGCATCGCATCCTTTACGCCCCAGTAAATTTTATGGCAAGTAGTGTTCCCCGCCCCCCTGTAGATTCCTCTGTGCGGGCGAGGATTCGCACTCCTTTTTGTTAAAACTTTCACGTTTGCCGCTTGCCGTTTGCTTGTGAAATTTACAGTTAACCCAAATTGTCGGCAATTTGGTCAACATGCTGTCGCCTATGTTGGTTTTATGCCATGCCCAATTCAATTGTTTGCTCCTGCACGGGGCGGGCGACACTCTAAGTGATACTAAGAGTGCTCGTAATGCCTTGATGGCTCAATATGAATTCAAAAATCAACGTCATGTGGGCGAGCGTGTTCTCAGCTGAGCAGGGGCGGGGGCGTGGCAAGCAGAACTATCATCTCGAGCAATAGTTGTTCCCATCGAGCTCGGAACTTGTCTAATCGCTGTATAGGCGAATCGGTGAATCTGACACCGTGAACTATGAGGACAGCCCTCGCCGGTTGCGGGGTCGCGTGACCGTGTCACAGCAAGACAAGGAGCTCAGGGGGGGTGGGGGTACTTTCATTGTAGTATTGAATGATTGGTAATTCGATACGGTTGTTCGATTGCAGCAGCGCGTCCCTGTTCCTATTTTCGCATTGTTTTGGTTCATTTGCCGCGCATCGCAAATTGACAACAACGCCGTGACCCGTGCCTATTCCCTTCGCATCGGACTTCGATTTGCCATCCCACCACCCTCCCTCCTCTACCCCACGCCCGATGCCCGATTCTCACTAATTTTCCTGCCTGTCGCGCCGTGCGAAACGTATAAATAATTTTATTTCATTTCCCTTCATATCTGCGACTATTTATTGCTAATGGATTTATGGGACGCACTCTGCCCTCTCATCCTCTCTCTTTCTTCTTCGTCCATTCGGCTGTGCAGTTCGATTGTACAATATATCTACGTATATCTTTCATATCTGCCTGTAACGGCACGTGTGTTGTGCCAGTTTCCGCATCTCCTCCGGGAGGGCGCACGCAGCTCTGCATCTCTTGCCATGGGAGCAGCATTTCGTAGTGCTTGTAGTTTTCCCAATTTCTGGCTTTCTGCAGTCTTCCCCTCCTCCCCGTACTCGGGCTCTTCCTTTATCAAGGCGGCTTCTTATTATTCTTTAATTTCGGCAAATTGTTTTCGTTTTATAAAATTTCTTTTCACTTGCCTTTGCCTCTGTGTTTTTCTTCTGTTTTCCTAGCATTGCCCAAAAAGGTTTCCATTGCCATTTCCCTTGTTGACTGCTTTCTGGCTGTGTCTTTTAATAAATGTCCAAGGCGCAGCTCCAGCAGCTTCGTATTTCGTCTGGACGCTCAAGAAATATGCACAAATTAATTTTGTTTTATTCCCGCTGAAGCAAATTTAAATCAGCCGAGTCTACAGGGAGAGGGAGGAAGATCAGCAGAGAGAGAGGGAGATACGTCATGTCGTCCACTGCCAGAGGCGGGAAAGGGCTGGGAAAACAAGAAAAGGGTTTCAATTGCGCTTCAGCTTCGTCTCGGGCTCTGCTTGTTGTCGCGACTCTGGCTCAGCACAGGAGCAGGACACAACTGGCATCTGTTGTCCTTCGCCTTCGCCATCCTCATTGCCTTGGACTTAGCTCGTCCCGCCTTTAGTTTCTTTCCCAGAACTGGAACTGGAACTGTTATGAATGCAAATTAAAAGTATACAAATCTAATAAGTTCCATTTAAGTCGCTTTAATTTCTTCTACGCCGGACATGTCGTATAGCTCTCTTTGCCTTTTGCTTTGGCTTTGGTTCTTCGTTTGCCATTTTGCATATCAAAAATTTTTGCTAATTGTTGAGCTTTTAGCGAGAGCATTTTTAATGCAAAGTGCACAATTTGGAGGAACATCCCCTGCCATGCCCCCTTCCCCCTCATTCTCTTTGAAATGCATTTTTAATAAAAATAGCTGAATAGAAATTGCATTCTGATTTGTTTTGTTTGTCCATCTCATGAGCACTGATGCAAATTCACAAATTGTGCACTCTAATCGTTCTGCAAGCTGCAAAGAATTTCTTCATTTGTTCAATTAAATAAGAAATTTAAATAACACTTCCTTTGAACTGGTTTCGTTTGGCTTTTATTGCGCTGTTTGTAATTCATTAAAAACATTTTTGTAACCTTTAAGTTACATTTATTTATTTTTCAAGATAAGCTGAAGCTTACAAAATAGAAACAAGGTTCTTTTCTCCTCTGTTCGCTGCTTAACTAGTTGTTAGAATTAAGTTATTCCGTAAAAGAATACATGTCTTCATACAAAACAAACATTTCGGCTGATTGTTCCCATATGTTACTTTAGTGTGGTATTGATGAAATGTAAGATCTCTGGATAAACGCGCAGATCTCAGCAATTAAAGCTAAAAACACAAAATTTAGCTTGAAGATTTCTACAAACCATTCGCCGATGAATGTTGTTTCAAATTTTGTCCACCATTCACGCATTCCGTATTATTCAATTATAAAGCAAGCTATTTAAGTCATAATATATGTAGATGAATATTACATACACTCAATTCAGCCGGATAGTAAACTCCAAAATTATTAGCTTTATTTCTGAGCAATGCAGCCTGTTCAATGCTAACACTCGTTGGCGTCGTTATTGCACTTTGACGTCTGCTTGTATGTGTTTAAAAAAAGGTTATAAAAGAATCTACGTACAGCTTAAAATTTGTATCTATAAGGTCTTCCAAAATTGGTGAATTATATCTTACTAACGGTCGTACCCGATTGTAGCGTTCGTCTGGTTTCTTGTTTTACTATCTGGGCAGTCGTGATTCACGACTCGTGAATGATTTTTGGTGGTTTAGTCGGAAGCTTGTCTATCGATAAACGATTAGACTGCAAACAAATTCCATTAATTCGCAATTGACTGGAAAGTAGTCTGCAAGGGTATCTTGCAGAGGGTATATTTATTTTGTCCAGCAGTTTACAACGCACCTTAGAAGACATCTCCGACCGTTTCAAGTTTACGAGTACATATATTCCGAATCAGCATCACCAGTGTACTAGATTTTGCCGTGTCTTTCCGTCTATCTATTTTAAAGTCATTTTAATGGAACTTGGCAAACGTACTCCTTATTGATGCACGCTGTATCGAGTTGTTGCCATACAAACTTATGGGCTAATTTTCTTTATTTGTTAAGATGTTGCAGCTATTTACATAATATGCACATATAAATTTATGAAAATCAGACCGCTATTACATATTACATATCTACCATAGGAATCATCGGGCGAATGCAGGTTTTTGTATGAAGATGAGTCTGGTTTTAGAAATAAAGGAATTTGGTATCCACAAGAATCGAGGAATGTGTTGGTATTTTAAGGTTTATTGAGTAAAAGGGTTTACAAAGTTTAATTAGAGTTATGTAGATTAGTTGACGACGCGCGCGACAGATCGATAAGGCTTTCGGGCGATTAGTACAGACTGCACAGTTTAGTGTGACCAGAGGACACGGACAAGTAGGGTTGCCAGATGCATTTCCAACAGAATGATGAGACAATTTCTGAATTGAAAGGCAGTCGGCAATGTTAGTTGTCATAAATTAATAATACAATATCGGAAAGTTTATGTTTTCCATTGTTTCAAATTTAGTTTAGCTTTCTCTGACAAAAACAAAAGTTGGATGTAACTTGAGTTGTTTTCCTTAGTGATGATATTTAAGCAGGTCAATGAGGTCAGTGTTCTCAATGAGATGCATGCCAAAGTATTCTTTGATTGACTAATAAAACGCTACGTGAGCTGATTCAGAAGGTTGGCAATTTAACACGCCGCTAGGTAATTTCATAGGGTTTGTATTTGGTCTCTTTGTTTTTGCACCAAAGGTAATATCTCGCTCTGCGCCGACGACGCAGCTCCCGCGTCCCGGCTGGGCGGCGTATGTGACGCACATACTTAAGCAACACTCGACGCCCCGGGCCGAAAGACGAGGACGGCAGATGTCACTCGGGAGAGACGGTGCTGTTGATGGCTCTTGATGATGCTGACAATGAACGGACGTGGGCAATGTTAAGGGGGAGAGGAGGGGGAGGAACGAATGTGAAATAAACTTTATAAAACGCTGAGACGTTGGCAAAGGCTCACTTCGCATGTCACTGTCCACATCCTGTGCCCAAGTGGGGCCAGACGGGCGATGCTTCAGTTTTACGTCTGACCATATGTTGCCGCCGCAGGCGCGCCTAGGTGTAACTACATGCCATAAAGTAGTTGTGTAATAGACTGGCAGCCCCAAAAGGGACCGGGTCCGGGACAGGGACCGGGACCGAGCACCTTAAAGGCGGCTTGCCATAACACCTCAGGGGCGTTTTTGCTGAAATGTGCACAAATTTTCTTGTAGACCCCAATCCAAAAGCAAATCTTCGTCAACGTCGTCACATTGTTCTCGGTGTATACGTGTGTGTGTGTGTGTGTGAGCGTGGGTGTCCTTTATAGTTTTGTTCATTTCATAAATATAGTACGTTTGTCCTTTTTACGGGTTGGGCTGTCGCCCAGCCAGCCTGCGGCTTTCGCAACTTGAAATGGCCGGGCACACCTTTTAGCCGCCCTGCCCACTGCCCGATGTCCTGCCCATAAGCAGATTCATAATTTGATCCTGGGGTAAATACATTTTATTATGATTTTTATGTATATGCGAGCCTGCAGTTTATTCACAAGCACAACCTTTACTCCTGCCCCTCGCAGCTTCTCCAACCTTGGCACAGGTTGTCCATGTCCTCAGTCTCGTCCGAGTCTTGTCGAGCCCGTCGTCGTGCTCAGCTGCTGCCTCCTTAAGTGCGGACTTATGAATTGGTCAGGCGGCGACATGTGCGTCTGCCCTCGGCTGCCAGGGGAGGGAAGTGTGTGTAGATGCGTGTGGCAACTGCTCGGGGTGGCCATTCGGCTTGTTTGTCTTTAATATTTTGCACATAAACATATCGCCGTATTTATTTAGGTCGCCAACCACCTCAAGAAAACTGTTTATCAAGCAGGAATTTATTAAAATATCGACCAACTGACCAATTGCTTAGGCTGCCAGATCGGAGACCTGTGAGAGATGCGCATAGATGCCCTCGCAGAGGGGACCGTCTTTCGGCACTCTTACTTCAACGCTAAATTGATTAAAATTTATCGTAAGTCGGCAGGAAAAACGAGCAAATTAAGTAGGCGTTAAAACAGTGCATATTTCATTTGTATTCACTTTTCACTTCGTCGCTTTATGTAGAAATTCTCCAATGGCACAGACGAACAATTGGCAAGTGTTGACAAGGCGGCCCTGCCTGCTCTGGCGACAGTTGGGTGCGTCTTCCTGGTACTTCGCCTGAGTCTCCTACAGAAAGAGTGAGAGAGAGCTGAGGGCACCTAGCGCGGAGCTGCCTTCCCTGCTGGCAGTGCCTGGCGAGCGTGCAGTGAAGCGCAACTTGCGCGCACTACAAAGTATTCTTTTGCGGTTCTGATTAATTTTGCACAGACTGCGACAATAGGCGAAATGAGTCGCGAGCAGCACAACAACGCGGAATACAGTCGCCCATCAATTAGAACAGCCAGCCAGCTGGTCGGGCAGCACTAGAAAACGGGCAGCGGAAAAGGGGCAACTGGCGACTGGCTAATTGGCAGCCAGCAACACCTACTCAAGTGGCCACAAGGAGGTGGCCCTGCTCGGCGAAGATGCTGGGCCCTTCCCTGGCGAATCAGTTCCTCAATACGAGCTGCACATCACGTAGTCAAATACTTTTGCACTTTCGCTTTTATTTCCCTCCAGGGAGCTTGTTAGCCAGGCACGTGAGACGTGCACAGCGACGTTACTCACACCCGGGAGACCACAGTCGAGGCGATGATGATGTGTGTGTGCATTTTAAATTCGCAAGACTCGTTCGATAAGTCTTGCCAGATCGTGTTGCGTAAGTCAATAAAATTTTCATATTTATTGACCATTAGCTCAACTGCTCGCCGACTTCACGTTCGAGATTTCAGCTTGCCTCTGCGGGCACCTTGCACACAGCTGCGTCCCTTCAGCTTTCTTCCTCCGCTTTCTCTCTCCCCTTCTTCTTCCTTTGCCACACCGTCTCAGCGACAATTCGAACAATTCGCGTTGACATGTTGTCTGCATAATTGCAGTACACGAGACTGACGCCAGCTTGTCGCGCTGATAGACACTTGCCGCAAGTGTCCGCCTATCTGTCCGCGTGTCCGCCCGTCTGTCCGCACGTCCACGTTTCTAGGTGCGAAACTCCCCGAATCGTAACCTTTGTGAAACGAAATACCTAGGTGGCGTCAACCTACTTCGGCATGCCTTCGTGCCCATCTCTCTCTCTCAAAATAGACGCCGCGTCGGCCCACAAATTGTTGTCGCCGCGTACCTTTGCGGCGGCTAAACAGGTCGGAACAGGGTGTTGCCGGGCGCCAACTGCACGGCAGGCGCTGCAGGCCTGGGCGGGCACACCCTGTTGCCAGAAAGGTGCAAGCAGCACTTAGTCTGCTTTTGGGTACTCGCAATCCGAAGATCGTTCGCATTTAGGTACGAAATTTGCGGCCAACAAATTTTCGTCGGCATTTTTGGGGCCGGGCCACATGAGGGAAGCGAGAAACGATTGCTTGGCGTCTTGCCGCCACCATCAGCGGCATCAGCAGTCGGAAAAATAAATGAAAAATCATTTCATTTCAATCCATTTCACTTAAAAATACGCCACGCCACACCACACCGTTTGCGATGCTCTCGAGGCGGCAATAAATTAAATTTTTTCTCAGCGCAAAGAAACTAATTTCGAATTGAACGCACATTTCCTGGGAAAACGTGAAAATGCAGCCGCGCTGATTTAATCGAAGGCGATATGCCAGAGAGACCTCCTCCCCGCAGCACTCTACTCTACGCTGGCCTGTCAGAGAACTCATCCGACCCCATCCTCATGCTGGCTGGCCGGCAAATCAAGCGCGCCGTGTGCCACACTTTTCCGCCAAAATGAAAAACCGAAATCCCAATTCTGAAATCCGAAATCCAAAGCCGCAGCACGCTACAACGCCAAGGCGGCACCCAAAAAGCATTTTTCAGTTTATTTTCAAATTCAATTTCAATAATTTTTAATGGCCAGCGCACGCACGTCTAGTCGTGTCTATGGCGAGCCTATCCCTACCACAGCACTACCTCTTTTCTCTCTCTCTGTCTCCCCACCTCTCCCTCTCTTTCACTCGCAGACACGGAGCAACCGTTTGGCTAATTAGTCGAAACTTTTGCACGAAACGCAGCCGAGTGCGGCATATAAAATTTCAAGCTCAACGGCAATGATGTGCGCCATTCTACTTGTAGAATGCAGATCATGCTCACGCACACTCTCACATGTGTAGTTTATGCATATGTATGTTGTAGTGCGATGCAGGTTGTTATACTCTTCGACAAAAATGAGTGTACTTACTTTGTGCAAATGTATGAAACATGCAGATGGAGGCATATCATTCTCTTCAGAGTCTATACATTTATGATTAGGATCACTGTCCGATTCCATTGATAAATAAACCTCTGTCTGTCTGTACTAAAACACATATCTCAGCCCCCCTAATTACTAATATTACAGACGTAATGAATACTGTATATTAAAGACAGATTAATTTTATTTCAAATTTAAAGTTTTTTGAGATTATTAAGAAAAGTATTTAAGGTCATTACCTTCATTAATACAATATAATTTATTGATATATTATTAGGCAATTATTTATCAACGACTGTCTTGACTGCTCGATAATTCTTTCAACTGCAACCCTGATCCTATCGATAGTTGCTTGCGGCGTTGCCACCTGTTAGAGTGTTATAGGTATTTTAGTTAAAAATTGCAATTTTACTTTGGCAAAAGGGTATTTAACTCGTGTGCGTGCTCGATGTTGCTTCGGTGTCTGTTGCTTTTGTTTACAGTTGTAGTTGGTGCCTCATCAAAGAGGCGAATTTTATATTTGCCTCTGCCTGCGCGCTTCGCTTTGACATTTTTTCAAAGCAACTGAAATGGGAAAACGAAAATGCTAAGAAAAACACCTTTGTGCGCGTCGTTTCCACCTATAAAACGTCCAGTGTGGGGCAACTTTACGAGCTGCCCCCACGCAGAAGCAATCGCATGTGAACCTGTTCCCCGCTCTTCCGCGCTTCCTCACCCTCATTCCTCGTCGGGTTCTCCAAGCGAGATGTGAGCGCAATTTTTATGCATCGGCGACTTCCACGAATTCCACGCCGGAAATTATGACCGCCGTCGACCTCCACAGCGTCTCGGGATTGTGCGACAACAATGTTGCCGAAACATTAAAATATGAAAATTCACTTAAAAACGTAAACAAGCTGCCCCCTTGACGCTGCACCGCACCGCGCCACGCCATGACACAGCTTCAGCCGATGCTGCTCCCATTCAATGCACATTGCAAAACAAAAGAGGCAAACAACCAAGAAGAGCTACGGTTGAATGTGTTCGACTATGGAATACCTGGTAAACTATATGAGACACACTGTTAAAAAACACTTAAACATATAGATAAAGGACATCAATAATGATGGATGGAAGGTATGTTTCGTAATTATTAAAAATGATTTGATTAAAAAGGATTCTTCTGTTTATTATCTTACTTGTCTCATTTTTCAAAAATGGGATTAGTGCAAACTAATTTCAAAATTGAAAATAACGTTGCCACATTCCCGTAACTTCCTCGCATAATTTTGGTTTAATCACTTAAACTAATAAAATATCAGTTGATCTTCTGCCTCAACCAGATAAATTCTTGTATTTCTCTTGAGTTCACTTATCGTTGAGCCTTTCTAATACTCATCATCGAATATATATTACCCCTGTTGCATTATTCTGAGTTTTAAAAATCCCCTTTTCAAACTGTCTTTTCTTATTTGTATATATGTTTTTAAGGAATGTAAGCATCATCTTGATCTGATTTGGGTTTTCCGAATTATTATTCTCTTGATACACTCACAATAAATACTTATTTCTTACAGTATTAGTTTAAATTTATCTACCTAGGTTATTTATATTAAACAACTCAGAATTATTTTGCTTAACATAAATTTGAATTTAAAACAATAATTTGTATATGTTAAATTCCTTTCAGCCGACTACATTTAGTAGACACTAATCCAATAAATGGAATTTCATGGACTGCCTGCACCTGTTTCTCATATTTTCCGATACTAAAATACCCCGTTTTCCAACTAGCTAGTGTTTGCCAACGGACAGGGGTAGTCGTCGAAAATCAAACAGAAAAATGCCCAAGGCAGCAACCGCAGAGGTGATGAAGATGGAAGCAGCGAGCAGGGGGTGGAGACGGAGGCTGCAAGCAGTTTACGATCGATCGTTAAATAAATTGGCAAATGAATCCAAATGAGGCATGGTCAAAACAAAGCATGACTGCAGCTAAGCACTTTGCAGCTTTGTGCAGCATGCGCGTAGGCAACTCTAGTCTGCGACGAGTGCTATGCAGTTGGTCATGTGCTCATTGATAATATCTGGGGATCTATAGTTGGCGTGCATCAATCAATGATTTCCTAAATGTAAATAAAAGGCGCAAAACTGAACGATAGCTTCCCTAACAAGAAACTGCAGAAAAACTAAATCATAATTTATGTTTCTTACAGTAAAACCAATTTGACGAACTTAATGTTATCTATTCGAATTAGACATATGCTTTGGATTGCGAACTTCCTTTACGATCCAAAACTCCGAAGAGAATTTATCGCCAATACCTAAGGAGGCGAATGAATTTTGATTTGCTGTGCCGTTTGTGGACTCTGCATCTAATCTGGGCCACAAAATATAGTTGAATATTAATGAACATAATTTTAACGGGGCACTTTTTGGCTTTTATCGCGCTCGCGTCTCACGGCTGCGCCTTGATTCCGTCGTATCCTGTCATCGGTTACGCGGGGCACTAAAAGCGCAAAAATCACTGCAGCAATTAAAGTGAATTTATGAATCTCCGAACGACAGATAGACGCATTGCCACACTGTGCTGGGCCACACTGGCGTAAGGGCGAGGCGAGGGCCGACCAATATTGTAAGTATTAAAATTTTGCCATCATAAAGATTATTATTTTATGACGGAGGGCAGCATCTCGAGTCGAATAAGTCGTATTCACATGGACACGCGTCACAGGCAAGTTCTAATAAATTTTTAATGCACTCGATTCCTGCGACGCTACCCCGTCCCCGTCTCCGGGCCAGCGACTCTTCCCCGTTTAGAGCGCACTTTTATTATTGATATTTACAGCTCGCATCGCATCGTGCGAGCATCATCGATGATGCATAATTCAGTGGACGGCTTTGACATGTGGGCCATGACGTCAAGGACCTAAGCGCAGACCGGGACCGGGCTACGTAATTAATGAAGCCATAAAAACAACAGTCGATTAATTAAAAATGCACAGCGCACTGAGCAGAGAGCGGAGCGCGGAGAGCGGAGATCCAATGGAAATCTTATGTCCAATCGCCGAGCACCGTGCCCGACCAGAGTTGAATGTGCCAACTGTAAAATGCCTTTTACGAGCGATCTGCACTTGATGGCCATTACCCATTACCTCCTACCCGTGGCCCAATAGACCCTCTACCCCCTGCAAGACTTTGCCTCAATCGAAGCGTTATCCCCGACTCACTCTGTCTCTCTCGCTCTCTCTTTCTTTCGTTCTGTGCTGTAAAGTATTTGTCAAGTAAAATGGCGTCGGCCATTGTAAAAATTTTTATTATCAACTCGTAAATGTCAAATGTAATTTAAGCACACACATGTGCAAGGCTGACCCTGTGTGTGTACGTGTGTGTGTGTGTGTGTGTGTCGATTCCACTATCGACGCATTTAAGTTAACAGTTAGTTAAGCGCTTGATTGAGCTGTGGCCCAAGCAACTTGTGGACACATTGCCTCGGCTCGATACACACACACTATACGTAGTATACTTACAAATAAACATGTATGTATGTGTGTGTGTGTGTGTGTGTGCGAATGTGTTGCAACTTGTCAGCAAAAGCAACATGTACCAAATGCTGCGTAGAAATTACAAATTAAGTGAGACTAAGCAAACATGGAGCAGCGCGCAGTGCGCCCAGTTTACGAGGCGAACTAATCAAAATATTTGGAGAGCGCTGCAGACGAAGTTCGCCCTCGCCTTCCGCCTCGCTGTGGCCTTCTTCCAGGAACACCGCAACACTTGGCAGCTGTCTGCGGAGAACTCAAACTCAAAAGACTCGAGCAGAACATATGGCCACAGGTTAAAGCAATAAGAAGTCGGTGCACGGAGACACCACGAGATGCAGCGATCAGCAGCAGCAGAAGCAGAAGAAGCAGCAACAGTTTCCCTGGCTCAGCAACAGCTTTCTCACGCTTACCCGTGTGTGTGCTGCATATTTAAGCATTAATTAAATTAAACAACTAACGACAAAACCATGTAAACAATGCGTCCCTCGGGGGCAGCCAGGCAGGGGGCAGGCAGGACGCGAACGACACCTTCCACGTCGGCAACACGTGTCGCCCACTGGGCTGCTGCTGCTGCTGCGGCCCAAATTAAGCAGCTCTCGCTGTCGGCAGCCGCGTGTTGATGAGCAAAGCAAACCGTAAATTGTCCCATTCACAACCCCCTCCCTCCACTACCCTCTCTTGCCACTCTCCCGACCCTCTGCCAACCCCCACTACAGTTTGAGTGCCGCTAAACAGCGCATAGATTTCAATAGACGTGTGTCGGCCGTGTGACCAGCGACAGTGCTGGAAATTGCCGCTCTCCGCAGGATACTCTCGGGAGAACTGACACCACACACCTGCAGCTGCGCGAGCATCGATGATGGGTTTCCCTGCTGCCGCAAAGTCAAAGCGCGTCAAGAAATTTGAATAAGTTTCCCGGCATTTTCACCCTTTTCGCTGCTGATAATGATGATTTCGACTCGGAAAAGTGTGGAAAGTAACCACTTTGCAGGCACCTTTTCAGGCCAACTGTCGCTTTGACGGATGCATTGACACAGCGAATTAATATTAATTTTTGCCACACGCGCCAGTGACACTCCTGCCAGTTCCCCCCTCGTCCCGCTCCATTCCACTCAACAAAAAATAACACGAAATTATTCTCAAAACATTTATGTTTGTCCGCTCGGCAGTGGGATGAAGATGATGACGACGTTGTCTGACTGTCTGGGCCTCACTGGGCACGCATCCTGTGACAGGATATCAAGTAAATGATGCGCGCGTCCGACCTACCGTTCGACCGACAGACCGAGAGACCGTCTGACTGAGTAATTAGTTTGGATTTTGTGGCATTATAAAATCTCCGTTCGGCTGCGACTGCCGCACAAATATTTATTCAAGTGTTAAAGTGTCTGCGACGCAAAAAGAATCGTTTCCCCCGTACCCTCCCCGCTCCCCCCTTCCATGGGTTTTCTTTCTTTTTTCTGAATTTGAAATTTGATTGCGCTCGACAAACGCCGTCAATCTTTGTCCGCCATGAAAAATTATACACCTTGTGCATCGCGGAAACACGAGGCAGAGAGACGAGAGAACTTTGCACCGAAAACTTTTCCCAAACATTTTCATACACAATCAATCCTTGTAATTGGCCGTTACGCGCTTTTGCCGAGCGTTTTTCTAGTTTTTCCCATGAAAAACGTAGCGCTAAATGAAACTGAGAAACTGAGAGCCGAGCAACGCCAAAAAAGCGAAACGAAAGAAATTCCGCCATTTTTTGCAGCCGCGCGCAGAAATCAAAAGGCAGCGGGAAAAGCAAAACTCACTCGCAAAAGGAAAGGCGAAGGAAAAGTTTAATTTTACTAATCACAGCAGAGTAATTACGTGGAAAATGAATTTTTTCGTTTCGTTTCAGCAGGGTAGCCCGAGCCGAAGCAGACTCCGTCCTCGGAGTCGCAGTCGGAGTCGTCTTCGATCCGCAGACGGCAAGGTGGCCCGCCCCCTATTCCTCCCCTGGCAAACAAATAACTCGCAATTTGTACGTTTTAATTTTTGTGTATTTTTGAGAAATTTTTCAATTTTACTTTGCGTATTAATCAAGCGCGAGCGGCGCCGAGAAAAGTCAATGCTGAAGCAGCCGGCGGCGGGCAGTTCCCGGTAGAAGCTTCGGCTTGGGTCAGCTGGCTTCTTGTGAGATGCGGCTCAATGGGCACTCGCTCCACTTGTCACGATGCCTCCGGCTCCAGCTACTCCTGACTGTGTCTAATGTCGCCGCCTCACATGGAGCAGGCCTCGTCGCACTGTTTCCCACATTTGTGTCGCAAGCAGGCAGGAGGAGGGGGGCGGGGAGTAGGCGCAGGCGGAGCTGGCACATAAATTGTTCGAAAACTAAACACGCAATTCAAGAGTCTAATAAAGTTACGCAAACAAATGATGCGGTGCCCCCAAACGGCAAAGTGGAGCAGCCTCCGAGGGGACGGGGATCGAGGGGGAGATGACGTTGCCTAATGTATACAACAGATACAGAGACGGCGGCAGCAGCAGACGGAGGACAGATGCAGTGATGCAGCGACAGACAGGCACAATGTCGCCCCTAGGGAAGAGGGGCTGAGGAGGGGGGCAACACTTTCCACCAATAAGTAGATTTTTCTTTTTGTTTTCATTTTTAATTGCAACGAGAGGCAAAGTGTTAAAGAGTTTATGTGCAACATTCACGGGGGAGGGGGGGCTCCGGAACGGGAACACAGTGAGAGCTGCCCATTCATTTCCCAGGCGGCACTCACTCACAAACACACACGCACGCACACACCCGCAACACACACAATTATAAACGCAATAAAATACTTTTCAAGCGAAACTCATAAATTTCCAAAAGCGTACGGCGACGTCAACCCGACGATGGCGACAAAGAAGCTGACGACGCGACTCCGCCGCCGACTGCGACTCCGACATCGAACCGGCTCCGATTCCCATTTTGATGCACTGGCTGCCGTGTGAATGAGTTGAGCTGCTGCCTCCCTGGCTCCCTCCCCGCCTCCCTAGCTCCCTGCTCGCCTAGCTCACTCTCCACGCTCAGCTGTCGTTGGGGCACCGCAGCTGCTCCGCCAATCGGAATGGCTGGAGCTGCTTAGGAGCCAACGGACTTCGCTCGCCGTTTTAAGAGTTAATCACACCAGATGTTAATGGTTTTTATGCTCGTGTTTACTATGCCCCGCCACTGGAGAGGAGCCTCCCCGCACATCTATCTGTATCTGTATCTCTGTCAGTCACTGTGTGTATCTGCGGCTGTGCAACAAACACCCCCTCTCCCCACCACGCCTTTATAAGGTGACATCATCATCATCATCAGCAACAGCAGCAGTCGTTATGCGTGGGGGAGCCATCTCCTGGACCTGGCAGTTCCCCTATGTCCTCAGGGCCTCTTATTATGTTAAGTTAAATGAGTTTAAATTCCCTGTCTGTCTCTGTCCGTCTGCCCATCTGTCTGTCTGTCCGTCTGCCAGTGTGTTTGTTTGTTTCTCCCGCTGCTGAATGATTTGTGAGTGTCTCCTTTCAAAGTGCGAGCAACAGTGCTCAATGTGCTCGAATACTTATCAGCTAATTAATACGAGACGACTAATTTAGCCACTTTACGTATTGTAGAAAACACCTCAAAAGTGTTTTGAAATAACATCAACATTACACGTATTTCACGACTGATACTGATCCCTTCCAAGTCCTGCAGGTGTGACGAGCTATAGTAAAGAGAATGTGGCTTCCATATTTTACAAAATAAGTATTAAGAAATGCGTCTATTGTCTTTTCCGTTTATTAGATGAAGCAATCTGAGACAGTCTCAATCAACATCAACAATCGAGGACTAATATGGTCATGTCTGTCTGCAAATCTCAGATACTTGAGCTGAAGCTGGCAAGGTGCGTTTAAACACGTAATAAATGGCACACTAACAACATAAGAAGAAGGATTCAGTAATAGTTTAGCTGAGTCTATTCGATTCGGTTGTCTTCAAACAACACTGTTGCAGAGGAACTACCTATTTGGACCAAGTTTGTCACGCACAGATAGACCCTATATATAATAAATATGCTATATGCATATTTATTGACATCATTCAACAGGGTAAACTAACGCCCAATCTTTCGTTCATCAGTTGTAATGCAAACTAGATTCTCCAATTAATGATACATACGTTTATTATGGTGCGGCACTATCAACGTACCTCTAATTTGAATTCCCATTCAATTTCTTATTGAAGAAATAGTTTTAAATGTGTCGTTTTAATAATGATGTATATATGGCTGGCAGATATCTCATTAACTTTCAGTGTGTTGGATAAGTAGCTCAATCAATTACGGCCGACAATTGCATTACACTCGCCTTGGGTTGCACAAACTGTGCCTAAAAATAGAGGAAAGAGGCAGAACAGCAAGAAGACGCAGAGGAAGAGGCGCAGGCAGCTGAGAACTCAACCGGACGGAAGAGAGAAAGAAATAGAGAGAGCTATGAGATGAAGACGAAGGAGGAACTATACGAGAGGAGGACAGAGTCGTCAGATGGTGATCTGCGCGGGCAGAGCACATGTCGCAGCCGGAAAATAAATTGCCAAACAAATATCAACATGACAAATTGATAAATGCATGTTATTATTTCTCCAATGCCTGTGCACATGTGAGACTGTACTGTACGGCTTTTCCACGACTAGATAGTTTTTCCGACAGCACTTTCACACATTAACCAAATGAAAATTCGGTGTTGACGCATTTGTTTTACTCATTTGCTCGCCGGCTGCGCAGCGACAAATGAGCCGCAGGCTGCGGCACAGCTGAAGCTGTAGCCGAGGCTGCCAGTAGATAGATGGAAATGAAAGTGGAAATGGAAAATGGAAACATTGAGCAGCACGTTACGGCATTTGTCAACCGCAATAGTTCCACATGGCCCAGTGAGTGCCTGCCTCGCAATCTCCGCCAGATCTGCCTTTTCCCGGGGCTACTGTTGGAATTTTAATGATGCGCGAAATGTTAATTTTTCATCTCGATCACACTGTGGAGCGGCCACCCCCTCTTCGGTTATAGCTGGATGGGGGCGCGGTTGTCTGGCGGCCACTTAATGAGCCAGCAAGAGTCGCCGCCGCTGGCTGCGTCAATTTCACTGTCTTTTGTTGGCTTTTAATTAACGTTGATCACCTCAATTGAAGCACGTCGCATGTGAGTCCCTCCTTCCCAGTGTGTTCTCGAGTGTGTGCTCGTGTGAGTGTGTGTGTCACCAATTAAGGAGCCCAAGCTGGAACTAAAGCTGCCCTCCAGTTGGCATCAGATGTGGGCTGCTGGTCCATTATGCGGCGACTTGGCCATCTACTGGTAATTCCCATTAATTGAGCTGAATGGGTAGAGAGTCTCCCTGGTGTTAGGTTACAGCGCCGTCGCGAGGTAACATCGAGGGAATTTATGGCTCGGCCGAGTCGCGTGCTTAATAATAATAATTTCTTAGGAATATGCCTACGGAATATGTTTAAGTCATGGTCTAATTAAAATCAATTGACTTAATTGAAAGCACAACACAAGAACCCGAAAACTCTTCGACATGAAGGTAGCAATTTGATCACACGCATAATTTACGAGCGCGTCGAAGAACTCAAGTGGGCCCTCGAATGGGTTCTCAAGAGGGGTGAAGGGGCAGGGGGACAGTCGAAGCCTTGGCAAAGCATCCGACTGAGCAATAAATCAGCATCAGGCCAAACTACAAGTTTGTCCCTTTAAATTGGCATAAATCTACAGTCGGAACTGCAAAACAATATATCCCATCTACTGCTAGAATATACTTCTATATAGTCACTCGCAACCACTCGTACCATATGACATTGCTAATTTTTCAAAATCTCGCGACAGCTCTTTCGCTTGGCCGGCTTTGGCTTTGGCTCGGGCTTTGGCCATTGCCTTTGGTAATTAACCCCTCCCACTGTATGCTGGCCATATTTTATTGGCCTGCCACTCGAGCCACTGATATATGGGCTCAGAAATGATAAATCTCCAGACATAAGTTTAATTTGGCCATAGTTTTTGTTTATAACCCTCGATTGCAGTCGCCGGCAAGTTGCGCCGCTCTTATCGCCGGCCAAGTCGTTGCAGCGGCACAAATCATCAGCCCGCTTCGATGTCCATGCATGTCTTGGCTCCAAGGACCTCGGAGCGTGGGATGCAAATTTGTGCATCATAAATTATGTAAATTGGCCAAAAATGCGTTTCGACTGACGACGCAATTATATTGAGCTCGCCTTGAAGACAAAGTAGTTGCAGAATACAAGAGATGAATATAATACACACAATAGAGAATGCATAGATGTACAATTTGTAGTTCATATTGTGTAGACTGCCGCCAGTGGGGACTTCCCAGAGCTGATGCTATCGCGGCCAGGCAATTTTTTAAAACGATTCGAATATGGAAGATGTACCTCAAGTTGGAAATGGTTCAACGCACTTACCGCCGAGTAACACAACGACAACGGCGAATGTGCACATTACGTTAAATGGGTTCATATACTACCCGCATCGTATGTGAAAAATGTACAACAACAACAGCAACAACTACAAGAACAACTGCCACACGGCCAGGCGAAAGGCAAACAAAACAAATTTCAATTTAGCTTAAAGATTTTGCACATAAAATTTGTAACACTCAATTAGTTTAAACGACAACGAAAATGTTGCCATCCAGCGAGGACAGCAACAACAACAGCAACAACTGTCGTGCGTTATACGAATCGCTTTAGCAACCCTCGCTGCCAGCCTGCCTGGTGAGTCCTGAGCAAATCGCATAAGTGCGGCGACGTATGAATTTCATTTAATATGATTAGTGTGGGCCGTGGGCCGCACCGAACCACCCCGCCCCGCCTTGCCTGGTCTTTGCCGTGCTCGTACAAGTGCACTAGAGAGCAGGGGAGGGGGCTGGGTTCATATATGGGGTCATAAAAATATTTACGCTGCATACTTGCGGGCGTTGCAGCATAAATCAAGCCCAAAGCGATGAGAGCGAAAGTGTCGAAAGAAGGAGAAAGAGAGAGTGAAAGAGCGATGAGCAAAATAGGAAAGAGATGGCCACAACAAGAGTTAAAAAGGTGGTGAAACACAAGTATCAACAGCTTGGCCAAGTGATGTGCCAGGGTTGCAAGGGCAGGGAACAAAAAAGTTGAGGAAAAGAAAAGCAACATCGAAACAGGCGCAAAGCACAAGAGCGAACTCAATTTAATTTCGCTAATGTAGTATAATTCTGCTCTCTTTCTCTCTCTCTCTCTCTCTCTCTCTCTCTCTCTCTCGGCTCCTTGACTGCTACGGTTAGTTCGCGAGGCGAACTGAGCTCTGAAAACGATTAACAACAAATGCTCCATTTGAAGCTACTCAGCTCGGGAGTGCCAGCAGTAGCCGCATCCCTGCACACCTCCGCCCCTGCACCAGTCCAGTGTTTGCCCACTCCAGCTCCTGCTCCGTGGAAGAGCTTTGTCAGGAGACGTAAAACAAAATCTTCATTAATTCTGATCGATGACCATAAATCCTTTTCGGTGTTTCAGTTCTTTGGCCTGCATTGTTGCAACAATCAAATGATTGAACACTTACGGAACGGAACGGGGCGAAGCGGAGTGCAGAGCAGCAAAGCTCGTCGGCGACCTAAGACAGGATGAGCATGGCAGGAGGAGGGGGAGGAGGAGTGGGATGAAGAGGGGGCGTACTCCACGCAGTGAGCTCATACAAATTCGACAGCTGAAAGCGTTTCCGGTTCCGTTTTCTTGTCTTGTTTGTCCACTCGCTCTCGTTTTGCTACGCTCTTTACTTTAGCTAGTCCCTGCTTTGTCTCACTACCCCTCCCCCTTCCCCCTCCCTGTCCATCGTCCGTCGATGCAGCCGAGCGCGTTTATTTGTTGCTCGTAATTTATTTACTGTCCGCATCGGTTCGGAGTTTCGGCTACGGCACTACGTACGTAGTGCTGAATCCAAAGATGGCATTGCCCCATGCAACTGCCCCAACACACACACACGCAGGCACACATGAAGACACACAATTGCAACTTGCTAGTTAAATATTGCCACTAGCCGGCAACTCTTCTTGCAGCTGCCAGTTGTTGCTGTTGTTGTTGTTCTTGTTGCTGTTGTTGTTGCTGTTGCCAGTGAGTGATAAATTAATCGCTACATCAGTTTTTAATTCCGTGTTGCTGACGATTTATCTTTGGGCATGCGTTGGCGTGTGCCGAATCCAAGCCCAAACCCTAAACACCCAAGCCCAACTACAACACGACTCAATGCACAGTGTGATTAGTTTATGGAATATTGAAATTTCAAATAAACTAACAAGTTGCACTTTTCAAAGTTATTTGCAAAGCATATAAAAACAATCTTCGAGCCGATAAAAATATAGTATTTCTATTTTTTATTAGCATCAATTAGGGAAATAGAAGCTACAGCCTGATTTTGATTTTATTTTAAGAAGTTGCATATTTACTCTCCCTTTTAATATGTTCAAAATATGCAGTCAACATTTCATCAACTTTGAAACAACTTACATGAATGTAGCTGTGATAGGATCCAATAACAAATTTGAGAAATTTCGCATGAAAATCTGCATTGTTTTTCGAAAAGTTGTCCGAATCATAAACAATAATACAGTAACCTATGTAAACTTTTTCCACTTCATCAGAAACGGAAGACAATATTCAAAACATTTGATGTCAATTAATCAAAAATAAAGATTTCCATTACAGCAATTTCTTGCTCTTCTACTCCAGCTCTCAGAGAATGCGTTAATATATATGCGTGCAGAATCTGCCTAACTTATTCAAAAGTTTAATCAAAGTCTTCACATTTTCGGACCACTGTCCAATACTGGCAGCACATCATGCTCCAACTGGTACCCACAACGACTCGGAATCCGCGTCCACGTCCGACTCTCTCTCTCCTTCTCCAGCTCCACCTTCAACCCTGGCCCTTGGCCCGCTTTTGCTCCAGTGGCGCGCACTGTTTAAAATGATGTATGGCAAAAATTTTGACAAATGTACAAAAATGAGTCATGAGTTCGTCGTGCAAACAAAACGCGATTGTTGTTGCCCCCGTTTCTGTTGCTGTTGTTGCTGCTGCTGTTGTTGCTTATTCTGCTCGGTCTCACTATTCGCTGTTGACTTTTTCATGTACTCGCAGGCGTCGTCATCTCTGCAGTTGTTGCTGTTGTTCTTTTTATTATCCATAGCACAAACAAGCTCCGAATCTGGAGATGAAACCATTTGCTTCGCTGCTTACACATGTTTTCCGTGTACCTCTACAGCGAAAAGTCGCGGGAAGCGAGAAGCGGAAGATCTCTTTGAATAGTACAACTCGGCGCCAACATTTATCATCCACGACTTACCTCACACGTTTCGAAATGAATAGAGGATGAAATGAAACTTCCTTATGAGTCTTATTCATAACTTGCATTACTCTTTTTAGTCTCAATTAGTTAGAGGTTAGGTCATTTTATAACAAGAGAGAGACTATCTTCGGCATGCATTTGGCATAAACCTTCTCTGATTGTTCTATATCAGCTATACATGAAAGTACAAACCTTTAAAACATTGCCTACTTGTTCGTTAAGAATTTTACTAAGTTTAGGAGCTAGATTTTGACTTTTTGACTAACTCTTCGTATTGAAGCTGTAGATGCCTGATAGTTGGGGAATGGATGATTTTATATAGTATTAGGATATTCTCTCTAAGGTCACCAAAATGTACGTTTTCATTCTGGTTGACGGACAGACAGACATTGCTCTATCATCTTGCCTGTTGGTGATGAATCATCAGGTCTGTTAAGCCTTATTCTGCCTGTTAGATACATTTTCGGTTGGTTGGTAGCTATGCGTTATACGTGTATTATGCAGCAATAAGCATTATGTTGCGACAATTCGATCAAGACAGTGTGAAAAGTGAAAGAATAGTTTGCGTTGCAGCAGTCAAACAGACGGACAGGTAGACTGAAGGACAGACTAGTTAGACTCGCCTATTGATATTGATGAAGAATATAGGGTCATATATTTATGTCTCTTTAGTACCTTGCAATATTGTGATCAAATGAACATACCCTCTGTAGGAAACAGAAAGAAAGCTGCAGTCAAGCACGCACGGCTGTGATATTCCCGCTACCCACCTGATCAAAATGATTTCTTAAAAAAAATAGAAGTTTTTTTTGTGTTGCATACTTACACGAAGCGGCTTTGATCAGTTCATATTTCTTCATCTTTCATATTTCATCTTAAATAACTTGTATATTTATAATGCGATCGCAACCAAATTTATAGAAATCATTTAAGTATTGGTAGTTAAAGCGTTTATCAAACCTTAAATAGCGTTTAAAATTCGGTTTTTAGGCGTAGCAAAAATTTAAAATCAACTTGACATGCAATGGTAACCTGTACTGACGCCAAATTTGGAAGCCCTAGCTCTTATAGACTCTGAGATCTAGGTTTTCATAAGCACGGGCAGACAGACAGACGGACATGCCTATATAAACTCGGCTGTTGATGCTCATCCAGAATAAATATAGCTTGCGGGTTATAATAATTTATATTTAATCACATTTTCAGTTTGCACATATGTATTATACCTGGGGTGGAAACCCCAAGGGTAGCGCGTATATGGTAATAAGTTGGTAAAGCTGAAAATATGTCTTTTGTACACCTTGCTACAATATCCGTAAGCCATCGCATCGTGCCATATTTCTGACAAAAACGGGCGAAAAATCTAGTGAGTTTTTGAGCAATGTGTTTGATGTCAGTTCTATGTCTGTCATAGACATTATCCACAGCGTCTGGAAATACGAATTCCGGACTAAAAAAAACATATAGTGCATAAAAACTCGAAAGCTCGCCTAATATGGCTGATCGCCCAAACAACGACAATAAAAGAAACTACAACAACAACAATAACAATAACAACAACGACAACAGCAGTAGCCATGAACACGAGTATCGCCACTTCAACAGTCGCTATCGAAACTTTCGCGTTCGCAATCGGGAGGTGCCAACCGATCCGCCCTATATCGCATTTGTAGGCAACTTGCCCAAGGGCCTTGTTCAGGGCGATGTTATGAAGATCTTCAATGATTTCGACGTGAAGAATGTGCGCCTCATCAAGGACCGTGAGACGGACGAGTTCAAGGGCTATGGCTATGTTGAGTTCGAGACACTGGATCAACTGAAGCGCGCCCTCTCGCGCAACGGACGCATCAAGCTGGACAATCTATCGGCGCCGCTGCGCATCGACATTGCGGACAATCGCCGCCAGGGCTCGGCCGTTGGAGGCAACGTTGGAGGCTCTGGGGCAGCGTCGAGCAGCGGCGGTGGCAACGACAACCAGCGACGCAACTATAGCCGTGACTCCAACTCGCACAATGGCCAGGGCTACCATGGTCAGTATTCCCACAAGCATGGCAGTCCAGGTGGGTACTCCAGCAGTAGTTCCAACTATCCACATCAGAGCAATTCGTCATGGCATGGCGGAGGCGGTGGCGGTGGCAACTACAATCGTGGCGGACGAGGAGGTGGTGGCGGCAGGCGAGACGACGGTCGCGGTCGCCACCATCACGAGAGTCATCAGTGCAACGACGGCAGCAACAGCAGTGAGTTCGGATCCGTTGGTGGCAGTCAGGACACGTCTAGCCTGGGCAGTCCTCGGGCGGGGGTCGAGCGCCATATCTCGACGACAAGCTTCCAGAGCAACCGCAGTTATCCCCGCTACAACAACAGCAACAACAACAACAGGTGAGTAGATGCCCAGGTAGAGAAGAAGCACCCGCTCATCCCCTTATCATATTACACTGCAGATACAACAACAACCGAAATGACACCAACAACTTTGGACGCGGCGGAACACAACGACAGCGAAGCATCAGCAACGACAGCGCGCGCTATGTCAACTTTGGGCACAATCGCACTCGTGATCGCCGCGGCCACTATAATCCCAATGGCAAGAACCCTCAGTCTTCGTCCAGGGGCAATTCGGTGACCAACGCAGCCTGCTTTGACGACACCGATCGCCCAAAGATTGTGCTCAATCCGCGCACAGTCACCGAGCCTATCAACGCACTGGCCAAAACCAAACAAGCCGCCAGCATCTTTGGCAATGCCAAGCCCCGCGAGGATCAGTTGCCTGCGGTAGGGGCGCCTTCGCAGCCAGACGACGAGGCCCGCAAGGAGCTGGACAACGAATCGGTTGGCAGCCAGCGCTCGGAGACTCCTGAGCCGCCCGTTGAAGTACACGACGAATAGTTTAAACTGAGAAAGCGGAAATTACTTACACCAACAACAACAAGAACCACAACAAGTACACGAGCTGCTACGAATAACTACTCCATCAGTAACCATGAATCCAGTCGATCAACCGTCGACCTATCGACAAGTGGACCAACCAACACATTTTGCTGTGCTCTTTTTACACTTCCTGACAATTTATACACTTCCACTAGGAGCATATCAAAATGTTCGGTTCGTTCAAGACAACCTTACCCAAAATTAGCATTCACAGAAACTCCCATTAGCGTCCTCATCCCCCCATCCACGTGCTACGTGTGAAGCCCTCACGTGCCCCCTGTCTCAAAATCCAATGTAACTAAGTAAATAGTCTTATTTATTGTCTAAATTTTCAAATTCTTATCATGTAAAGCATGTACGATCCAATATAGTATGTTTGCTACCAGAATTTTCGAGTTTGTTGTCGATTCATAAGAGACTTGCAGTGGGCAAACAAAAGATGAACATATGTAGGTTTATATACCCTTCGACCACTGAAAATGGTCATAAAGGGTATCCTAACTTTGTAAAAATGTATGTATCAGGCAGAAGGAGGCGTGCGAAGCCCCACAAAGTCGATTAAGCAATATCTGTCTGTCTGTCCAGTGTCCGGATGTCTGGATGACTAGATAAACACACAGATCTCAGCTATTATAAAAGCTAGAGACACCAAATTTGGCATGAAGGTTACTGTTTACCAGGCGCAGATCAAGTTTTTTTCAGTTGTTGGGTGCCACGCATATCGCCCCCGCAAATCAATAATTAAATCTTTTGAGTTGCACACGCATTTTCGCAGTCAAACGCACACACATATGTACATACATTTGTGCTTGGCCAATGAAATGCTGAATACATATACACGTATTCATATACAGCTATTTGCTTTTGAAGGCTTACGTTACGATATTTCTTTTAAGGAGTAGTATCGTACAATTATGGACTATTTACGTTTAAAAAAAGATTGAAAGGTATCCCACTGTCGCGTGCCGCTCGATTGTTGCTCTTGTGATTGTTTAACTTCACTTTTGCAGTATTTGTAAAAAGGTTATAAGTAACGAGAAGAGGTGTTGGATGGATTGGCTGTGATGATTTAAACAATCAACATATTCTGAAATAAACAAATAACATACTTAGGACTGTCCATTATTTTCAAATGTGCATTATTGGCGTACTAACTCCTTATAGTAGCTCTATTTCGATCGTATGCAGCTTTTCTTCATCCTCCTCTTAATTATTGCCTGACATTGTTGTACAACTTAGCCGACCAATCTTCTTGGTTTTCAATGAGCCATAAATTTTTGAAGTTAATGCGCAGTGACAAAAAGAAGACGCACTGTTCGGCCAAAGGGCTCGGCTCACCTAAGCGGACAGCTGGCGAAAAGGACATCGCGGATTCGAAGAGGCTCTTGGCGCGGCATTAACTAGTCAACTCGAACTAATTGAATTGAATAAGATTAAAGAATTTCACGCCGAAATGAAGATGTCGGCGACCAAGCGCGACTCTCTACAATGCAGAGGGTCCCCCTCTCCACTAACGCCCCACTTGAAGCACAGCTTCTACGTATTTATGGGCCAAAGATTTACGAGCCAAAACAAGGAGGCACTTGTATACGAATTGAGCCGCTGGTGCTGGTCACAGGCAAATTGGCTTAATTTCTTTTTAATTTGCTGCCTTTCGGGTGGTTCACGGGTCTTGGCCCGTGCCTGTTAACAGCACTCGGAAAAATTCAATTTGAAAAAGTAGCCGCCCGCCCGGACATGAGGTGAACTGAGCCGAATTGAGCCTATGTGGCTACGGATAGCCCCCATGACCCAAAGTCAATTTACGCACGAACATTTTCAATTTTCTTCGACGCTAACCGCAGCCACAGCCGCGCCGGCAAGGACTCCCTGTCCAGGCTTGCCCCACCTCTGCGCGGTGTTGCACTTTACAGAAATCCCGCGTAAAATTCACGGCATTAAAGGACTTTTCTTTCTTCATTTCGCTTTTTTTTATTTCTTTTGAAGTTTACCCACTGGCCCCGTCATTTTATTTGCCTTTTTCCTTAGCACTTTTCCGCGTTTCCCGCTACTTTTCTCTCCCCGTTTTTGCCTATTTTTCGTTAATGTGTCACACGCACTTTATAAGCAATTGTTGTTGGCGGCCCTGACGGTGGCGATGGCGATGGCGTCTGGCAAAGTTGACGACGTCGACGCCCATGGCGCAATTATTATGATTATTAGGTACAGCTGCACTTGGCCAGCAACAGGACCCTCCAGGGCGATGGCCACTTATAAACAAAAATTGTAATTTACCTCAGCTCTCAGCGCTCCACAGACGGAGAACCCTGATGAAAGTGGCTCAGCGACAGCAGCAGCAGCAAGTTGAAGTGTCGCCCTGGCCGCCGTGGCTGTTGTTCATTAGGACGGGCGTCTGGGCTGGACTTGTATCCTGCACTTCGGACGCTGTGGGACGCCTCGGGGGTCACGCGTTCATAATCGCGCCGAATGACTTCATAATGAAAATATTAAAGGTGTTTTTTGTTGTGCTGCTGCTTTGCCGCTGGCCAGGATACATTACATGGCGGGAGTCTGGCGCGGCACAAAAGGCGCAAAGTTTATGTTTATGTCAAGCGCTAGTCACGAGCAACGTCCGCGGGGAGAGGCCAGGTCTGGTTCCGGGGAAAGCGTAATTTAATAAAAAAAAGCGTTCCGGCTTTGGTTTTTTTCATATTTTTTCATTAAATATAAGTGCTCCTGTGAGGAACTGTGTAAGCAGAGAGTGAAGGATAGAGGAACTCAATGAAGGTAGCTGCAAAATCAAAGAGTATTTGAGAACATTTACATTAACAGTGTATTCAATACAAGCTCCCAACAATCGCAATTCTGTTTGCCCTTTCAACGCAATCCGAACAAACAATTAAGACAACCCCCAACTCACACACAAACACACACACGAATTGTGTGTAGTTCTTGTTGCGGCTAATTGTCATACTATCGACGACGTCTTATCAGCAATTGCAACAACAAGGACAAAGGCAGCAAGCGATTCGCCTGAAATTTATGCAACATAATCTAGTAAAGGGAGTGCATGGGAGCTGCGGGAGGCAGAGAGGGAGGGGTCTACACACGATGCTGCGATAAGGTCTGTAGCAGTGGCATATTAAGTCAAAAGCGCTGCGTCTCCAGTGGTCGTCGCTCTGGCTATTAAAATGCTGCCATTTGCAAGTTTATCTGGCGAGGCACAACTAGCCGAGCGGCAAGCGAGTCGAGGCGGGCCGAGCAGGGGAGATAATGTATCGACAGCAGGACAAGGAGGTGAGCGCAAATCTAGACGTGGCCATTAATGAAGGCAGACAGGAGACTCGGGGACGCGGGAGTCAGTCGACTTGGACAGAGCTTACAGTGGAGTCCATTAAAAAGGACTAAATGGCAATTAAACATTTGAGTTTGGCCTAGCAAGCTGGACGACAACTGACCGTCGCCTGCAGGAGTGGATGGGGGAGCGGAGACAACCAAGGGCCAGCTTGGCAATTAAGGCTTCCCTTTGCACTTGGCCAAGGACACTCGGCAATTAAGCCGACAACCGTTTGGCAAAACTTCTCGTTGCCCAATCCCCGAGCGCACAATTCCGGAGTGTGCTCTTGTCCGACGACGACGACGACGACAACCTTATCCTTTTCACCTATCTAGCTGCAGTGCGAGTTCGAGTTGTTGTTAGACAAAACTTAAATGAGTTGGTCGCGCATTCAAATGAGCTGGGCACAAGTTTTGATTGGGTCGCTAGCTGAGAGATTTATCTGTTCTCCGCGCGCTCTTAGAGTAAACATAAATTTCCAAACTGGCAGTGGTACCTAAGGTCAAAGGGCGCTGCTGGGGCTGCTCATAAAAATGCCGGGCATACCGAGGCATGTGTGTGCGCCGCCACTCGAGGTACTCGTTCTAGTCACACTCGTCTCGTATTCGTTTCCATACTCATGCTACCTCTCGCGAGTCACCCACACCATCCCGAACGGAGCGTCGATATGCTCATTTAAAATAATTTATTGCAATGAGCTGACACTCATTGCCAGTTAGAAGCGGCATGCGACGCTGACACTTGAAGCGCTTGCCACACACGCATTTAAAAATAAATACTTATCGCCGGAGATGGATAGGGGAGAGTGGGGAGGGAGATAACACACTGCCGCCAAGATAAATTGCGCAAAATAGAAAAATGCTCTAATTAAAATTATGCACAAACATTTTTGGAATGTCATTTGGCGTGCGACAAGTAAAATGGAAATCTTGAGATTTCCCATCCGATTTCCCAATCGGATTTCCATCCTAGCCATTCCTGCTTGATATTGATGGCGTGCCAATTAAAATTGATTGGAAATTCCTTGCATGCCTCGCACGTGGGCGTCGTCGTCGAGCAGCTGCCCCAGAGCAGAGCACCAGCTGCAAGGATGCCAGCATTAGCATACCCCACGACCGTGTGTGCTAAGTATGCGTGAGTGTGTGTGAGTGTGTATGCCAGTGCACCGGCGTTTGAAGTCTCTTTTTTGCGAATGGCCTGACCATTCCGGTTGACTGCATTCGAAACTCATTTGCCAAGCGGCAATTAACACTTTTGTTGAGTAAGCCATAAAGACCGAAACTGCTCGAATTGCTCGAAGGATTCGCTCTCTGGAATCACTCGGATTGCTCGAGCAGTTCGAATCACAACAGATGTCTAAAGATGCGCATTTAACCCTCATTTCTGCTAATGTAGCAAATAAAATGGTCACCTTAATGGATTTCTGTTACGCGGTCTAACTTCAAATTGGACAGAAGGTGACGCTGAAAGCCGTCGCTCATCCCCTGCCCAGCCTTGTCCCACTTGCCACACGTTGCACGCTGAACACTATGCACGGCACGCTGTGCAGTTGATTGTCCTTGAATCGCTGCCTCTGCCACTTAATCCAATCGCGCACATGTTGAGCCCTAACAATAGTTCAAACGTTCAGTCAGTCAGCTCAACCTCCCTCCCCCTCGCCAACAAAAAGGAGGGTGCTGCATGCTGCGTACCTTAAGCGGCTTTCACCTTGACGCCGCGTCGTCGTCGTCGTCCTGGCTGCAACCACCAATGCCTGCCTTTCGCACCCGCCTGCATTGTGAGGGGGTTGGCCAACTGTTGTGAAATTTGTACGTGTGTTTTGCTGCCTTTGCCGACTTATCACACACACGCACGAGCGGACGGACGAACTGCCACGGGGCCAGACGCGGACGGGGATGACCACCTTGCGGGGTTGACTTTGCCTCCGTCGCACGCATTATGATGTATTAGTATTAAAATTAAAAGCTCTGTCCATCAGCATTTGACATGCAGTCTCAGTCGTCACAGTCTCTCTCTGCTCCCCTCTCCTCCTCCGTCTACGGCTCAGGTTGCGTTTAATGAAGCCTTTGTTGGTTTCGCCATTTGCCAGTGGAAGACAACCTAATTAATCCCACAACAAAATAGCGTTGCAATTGGAGCGGCAAGTCATGTGCGAGTGACTCACTCCACTTGGATCCCCTTCATACACATCACTCTCTCCTTCTTTTGACTGGCACTCACTAAAGACCCCCGACACTCACTGCAAATTGTGTAAGAATTAAACAAAATACGGAACCCCAAAAAAGACTTCAGATCGCCCTCTCCGAATGAAACATCATCATCAGCTGTCAAAATCATTAAGAAATGTGGAATCGCTTAAAGATGGCAACAAGCCGTTGCCGTTGCAGCAGCCGACGCTAAACTGAGCTTTCTGAGTTTCCCCAAAAAGTATAATAAAAACAACGGAACACATGTAGTGACTTAAGTCGCATCCCAGAACCGAACCACATGGCAATCCAATGCGCCGCAGCAGCCTATAAACGAACAATATTCAAAATGAATGTGAGTCTCATTTGGTGAACTTAGCGGCCTCACTTGCTCCACGTTTTTATTGCGAATTCGTGAGTTCTGCTTGAAACTGCAGATTGACTCACAATTTGAGAAGACCGAATGACAAGCTAGACGCTTATAATGTATAATAGAAAGCGAAATATCGCACTTAAAATGATGAAACATACAGTGTGCCGAATTTTTGAAAGGAATAAAAAATAGAACAATAGAACAATATATTTGAAAAGAGGTTCATAACAATACATATGTCCCAGGTAAGGACTTGTATTTATTGGACTAAACATCAATAGTATTCCAAGTATACAAACTATTCACTTTAATTTGTATACCCTTGCAGAGGGTATATTAATTGTGGCTAGGAGTTTGCAACGCACCTTTGGAAATATTTCCGAACCTATAAAGTATTTACATATATTCTGCATCAGCATCAAAAACGAAACAAACCAGGCTGTTGTAACACAAACGAAATTCATCGTATTAATGTTCTAAATAATTCAAAACGAGCGGACCGATATATCGTACGGCTGCTACACAAACTATCTGCTGATTTTTGTAAAATGTCATAAATTGCAACCAAAATGACTTCATAGAAATTGTTCTATAGATATCATATGCAGATAAACTTTTATCAAAATCTGACAACTGATGTTATTGACATATATCTGTCATAGGAACAATCGACCGAAATACAGGTTTCTATATGAAGACCAGTTTTGATTCTGAAAAAACTTAACCGGTCAGTGTCAAAAAAAAAAATTCAATGTACAAAATCCCATTCAGCTCTGCACCATTATATATACCTAGTAT